>VTFQ01000223.1:0-25002 GCA_036281575.1 Ancherythroculter nigrocauda
CCCATCAGGCCAGTCAAACTATGAATGTTTTGTGAATATTGCATTGAGATACTAGGAAGTGCTTTAATAGAGTAGATTACACTTCAGCTTGAATCCACTTTTTTTGTATGTATGTCCTGATCCGATCTAAAGGATGTCTGGTATCTGGGCCATTTATTTTATTTTTTTTTAATTGATTGGTATTGGCTATACTAAAGGGATAGATAACCCAAAAATGAAAAGTTTGCTGTTAATTTACTCTCCCTCAGGCCATCCAAGATGCTAGTGTCTTTTTCTTCAATAGGACAGTAAAGAAGATGTTTAGCTGAAACTGGTCCTTGTTGCTATCTAAATGCTATCTGCATTTAAACTAAACTCATTTAAGCCTTGCCAATTTAAACATTCGAGTGCAAGCCGCGAAAAGAGAACGCGCGCACGCTCTGAGAGAAGATTTGTGCACTCATCCGAAGCGTGTGTACAGCGCGCAAATATTGTGGTCTCTTTCAAGTTTTGTGTTTGAACGAACAAATTCACACAAAATTGTCAACATGCCCGTCTTGGCGAGTATCCTAGCAAGCATTGTCTTAAGTGAACTTATACGCTCGAAAGAACGCACGTGTTCAGTATCAGTGTACTGATCCGTGCATTATGTCTTAAAGGGTTAGTTCACCCAAAAATGAAAATAATGTCATTAATTACTCACCCTCATGGGCTCAGTGAGGCCTGCATTGAGAGCAAAGCCATTCAAACTCTCAAGATCCATTAATGTACTAAAAACATATTTAAATGAGTTCATGTGAGTACAGTGGTTCAATATTAATATTATAAAGCGACAAGAATATTTTTTTGTGTGGCAAAAAAAAAACAAAATAACGACTTTTTAACTATATGGGCTGATTTCAAAACACTGATTCAGAGCTTTATGAATCGAATCAGTGAATCAGAGCGCCAAAGTCATGTGATTGTGAATTTCGGCAGTTTAGCCGTTTGATAGGAGATCTGAATCACTAGTTCGAAACAAAAGATTCATAAAGCTCAGAAGCTTCATGAAGCAGTGTTTTGCAATCAGCCCATGTAGATATTGTTAAAAAATCGTTATTTTGTTTTTTTTTGGCGCACACAAAGTATTCTTCTTGCTTTATAATATTAAGGTAGAACCACTGAACTCACATGAACTGTTTTACATATGTTTTTAGTACCCTTATGGACCTTGAGAGTTTGAATGGCCTCACTGAGGCATCAGATTTCATCACACATATCTTATTTTGTTTTCTGAAGATGAATTACAGGTGTACAATGACATGAAGGTGAGTAATAAATGACATTATTTTCATTTTTGGGTGAACTAACCCTTTAAAGAGACCAGCAGCCCTTGCATTCCTGCTGTCTGAATATGTTTTTAATGTTAATCAAACAACAAAAGACAAGGAAATCACTCATGACTGAATAGTAGCTTAATAATTAATAATGATTGATCTTTATTTAATCTATACAGTGGAGATTACATGCAATGTTGTTATTCAATTTATGTATCTTAAAACTGGATACATGAAAAACCTTAAAAGCTTTATTTATTTGTATCTTCGCTTTACTGAATTTATTTGTGCTGTTTGTTAATTTGTTCTTATTTTCTTTATTTTTATTTGACATACCGAAACCGTGAGCGTAACACCGTGATACAAACCGAACCGTGAGTAATCTGAACCGTTGCACCCCTACCGTGGATCCTAATGATTCATTGAGGTCTTATGAAGCGAAGTGACCGGTCTGTACAAGAAACTGAACATTATTTACAACATCATTACCTGTAATCCACAGCCTCGGCAAACTGCCCTGAGCGCGTTTATGGCGGTCTGGAGCGCAAGCTTTCTGTTGCATAATGACGTCTGTGTGGGAGCAAACTCGCACGTTAGTTGACGCTGTGTTTCTTTATAATAGAGAGGGAAGACGCACATGTTGTATTGTTCATCAAAATTGTGCCTTTCCTGGATTCTGCAAGATATATAACAAAAACAAGTTTACGTTCACTTGTGCAATCTCAATCAGGAAGCTTGCGCTCCAGACAGTCGTGAACACGCTTAGGAACGTTCGAGGCTGTGGATGACCAGTAATAATGTTGAACTATCCCTTTAAGCCTGATCCTTTATTTTACGTCAGCTGTCATGCAGGTGTTGTGCAGTAGGTGGCGGTATGCACCTTCAAGTTAAAGGACATTAAGTATTAAAGGACAAGAAGCTCAAATGTGCATGAACCAATGAGGTTGTCTGTTCACTCACGCATTTGAGCTTCCATGTTTATCATATTTGATGCACATTTTTGTAACTACTGTTTATTTTTATCTGCCGTCAGACTATGTAAGACGCCATTGCCATAATGTGTTCCTTGCTTTAGACTCGACTGGCATTCTGACACATCGAGCTTCATGCTTTCTAACCTACTTTTTTGTTTTTCTTGCAGTTATTCTGCTTATTGTGCATATCAAATACGAAAAATTTATTATGCTAATTGTGACCACACAGTCTGTTTACAATGTCTACTATTGTAAAAGATGTTTACATCTACTAATGTCTTTTAGAGATTGACCGATATTGGTTTTTCATTACCGATACCAGTTATTTGCATGTTTATGTGCCCGATAACTGCAATTACTGAGTCCATCTCATCTGGCATATTATCAGAATTATTGATAATGTTTTTATCAATGCGTTTTTTATATGCGTTTACAGAACGTCTCTCACAGAGAGAATTAATTTCCACAGAGCTGTGATTATTTAGATGTTTGTCAGCTAAATAAATGTTATATAGTAGATGTTGATGTAATTTAAGGAGTTTTAAATGAGTGGATCTTAAGTTGCATACGATGGCCATCAGCACTATGAACGAAACTTCACGAGACTAATGATGAGTGTAGACGAAAAAGAGAATTAAATTCAGCACTTTTATTTCCAACATGCACTCATTCAAGGCTGTTTTATTTAATTCATGTAAAGTTGCGTTTTTATTGGGACATGACTTGATGGATTACATGGCTCTGTGAGTTTGTCTCTATTTTTTAGCGCCAAGTTTAAACTACAAAATAAACATTTATGTAACAAATCTTAGTAGTTTTACCTTTGAACACCGTTGTTGACTCATCTCCCCTCATACGCAGTGCTTTAAAGGATTAGTTCACTTTAAAATGAAACTTGTTAAATATGGATATTTTTTTTGCACAAATGCATCACTTGGCTTCAGAAGTCCTTTATTAACCCCCCGGAGCCGTGTGAAGTACGTTTATGATGGATGGAGACACTTTCTTCAGCTCATACTCAGTGGTCCCGTTCACTCCCATTATAAAGCTCGGATGTAATATTTCTCCGATTGTGTTCGTCAGAAAGAAGAAAGTCATATACACCTAGGATGGCTTGAGGGTGAGTAAAGCTTCAGCTAATTTTCATTTGAAAGTGAACTAATCCTTTAATGGCGGTCTTGCGTGCAATTCTCAAAACGGCCACAAAATGGAGCCATTTATCAGTGAGTCTGATATTACAAAACCGTTTATTATTATGGGAAAACATAGTTTGACTAGTTCCAATGCTATGCTATGTTTTGACTCTCCTAATAACTATATGATCAGTAGACTACAATAATAAAAATGTTATCAATTTTGTGAGTAACAAACAATATATAATGTTGTTGTTTTATAACATTAATAAATTTTGTAGTGTAGATGGTTGCAAATTTCTTTGTTTTGGGATGTTTTATTTAATCTTTCTCATTTGATAAAGAATGGATGTTAAATCCAATACAACAAAAAAGCAATACAATAAATAAGTTACTTTAAATACTGTAAATATTATTTTTTGATGGTTTAACAGGTCATCTGTATCTCTACTAAAAACTTCCTCCATAGTGATGCAGACAGCCGTCAGGCTCCAGATCACTTAACTTTGACCCAGTTTTGGATTAATTTGGCCCCTTACATCTGCACAGGTCACGGAGACATGGCCACGGAGCATATAAATGGAAATGGTACGGATGAACCAGTGGAGTCTTCAGCTGCGGTTACCCATTCAGAGCACTTCCAGACACTACTAGAGGCGGGCTTACCTAGACAAGTTGCAGTCAAACTAGACGAGATTTACATAGCAGGTGAGACATTATGCATCTAACATAGGATTTCATGTGCTGTGGTGATCGTTTGTGGCTAATGGAAGCATGTCCCACAACTTCCAGTGTTTTGTGTACTATTTATTTCTTTTTTTTAACAATTAGGACTGATTGTTTATTTACGGAGACTTATTTCCTCCACGGAATAAGCAAGGTCTCTGTGAGATATACTTGCAATTGTGAGAGAGTCCAAATTGTGAGAGAAAATGTGGCAATTACCTTTTTATTTATTTTTTTTTAATGTGGTTAAAGTCCAAATTGCGAGATAGTCGCAGTAACCTTTTTAGTCTTTTTATTCTGCTGCGGAAATGAATTGTGAGATGTAGGATGACCATTTCGGACAACCGAAGCTTGTTAACACATCATTAACTGTTAACCGACAAGATTGTTAAATTAAAATTAAATTAGAATGGATAAGTGTCTGTGAACCATTAAAAAACTGCGACAAGAAGTATATGTTGAGTTTCGGTTCATTTTTGTGACGCGCTCCACAAACAAGTTCATGGAAAGGAAACCTAGACGGCAGAAAGCGCATCCTGTTTTTCTTTTTTACAAAAGCACAATGTTTTGTTTTTATTGTAACAAAAGTAAACCCTTTACAGTTTCGATACTCTTATCTGTATGACCATAAATGAGTATTTTAAGTTGTTTCCGCTGTTATAAGGAAAAAATTAAAGTGATCGTGCAGACGCCTCACACACACATCATATCAGTTCTAGCATTGCTAACTTGACGTCGACCTGTTCAGTATTAAAATAATATACAGTCAACCAAAAATAAAAAGTTAGACTGCTCAATTTAAATGGGTAGTTCACCCAAAAATGAAAATTTTGTCATCTTTTACCCACCCTCATGTTTTTCCAAACCTTTTCTTTCTTCTGTTGAACACAAAAGAAGATATTTTAAAAGAGAAACAAAAAATATAGGGCTCTATAATTTCCGCGATCATGGAATCGTGGACAGAATCGCGGAATCCATTCATAAAAACGGAATTTACTATATAACGCGGAATGTCACGGAATTTGTCAAATTTGATGAATGAATTAAAAGCAGGTCAGTACACTTAAATTAAATCGCGATATAGACTAGTGACTGAATATTAAACCACAAAAAGACTATTTAAACATGAATCCTGCATGTCTGTGTGCCTCTGAAATGAATGATGCGGAAGCGCAGTTTCATTTACCTCACACACAGGCGCGCGGGCGCACGCACGCTGAAGCACATGCGACGCTCGCGGTGTTTTCGTCCTCTGTCGCCTCACTATATGAACGCACAAATTCATCTCCAGAGCTGCTCTGAAAGTCACTTCATCAGCATTTAACCGCTTCGTTTGAGAAAACTACCGTCGTGAACACAGAGAAACTCAAAACTCTAGGCAAACTGTCAAAATAAAAGTTCGATTTAACCTGACAAAAAATATTATAGTTGTACAGTAGAATTTAGATAAATTAATTTAACAATAAATTATTAAAATATTTTTAAACAATCTGTGTTTCTTCCATGTTTTAATTTTAACAGTAAAGCTCTGTTATGCAGCACATTGTTTGACAAAAAAAGTTTAATTTCATGATTAAAAGATATATTAAATGGTATGCGTTCATTTGATTGCCAGAAAAATTTAAATACACAACAGAATTTCTGAAGAGAAAAAATCATAAATATATATATATTTTTAATTAATATTGTTGTTTTTAAGGATTCAATTAATTAGACATGATTTTTGATTTATTAAAATGGAATTATCCCATTAAAATGGAATCCAGAAAACAGAATTTGGTAAAAATAAAATTTGAGGGGAAAGAATAAAATCTAGGGCCCTAAAAAAAAAAAAAAAAGTTTTTTTTTTTTGTTAAACTTTTATTAAATTGTTGGTAAATTGGACAAGATTCATTATTTCAATAAATTAGACATGCTTTTTGATTACTAAAATGTAATTTTAGTGGAGTTAAAAAATAAATAAAACTGAAAAAAACGGAATCCAGAAAAATTAAAACGGAAAAAACGGAATTTGGGGAAAAAATAAAACTGAATTTGGGGAAAAATAAAACGGATTTTACAGGGCCCTAAAAATATACTTTAAAGAATGTTGGTTACCAGACAGTTGACGATAGCCATTGACTTCCATAGGTGTTTTTTTTCTTCTTCTTTTCTATGGAAGTCAATGGCTATCTTCAACTGTTTGATTACCAACATTAAACAAAATAACATCATCTGTATTCAGAAGAAGAAAGAAACTTATATAGGTTTGGAACTACATTAGGGTGAGTAAAAGATGACAAAATGTTAATTTTTGCACATGTGAAGGATGATGTTTTATGTGGATATTGGAATGCGAGTGCAGTACAAAGTAGGGCTGGGCGATACAGCTAAAAAAATGATCAAGATATAATGTTTCATATTGTTCGGTATCTAATTATTGAGAGAATTTTAATAACTTAAAAAAAAAAAAAGACCAGTAGATTTTTTTTTTTTTTTTTTTTTTTTTTTTTAAATTAAGGCAAACAACAAATAATTTTAAAACTAAATAAATAACATGCAAACAATTCTTTCTTATATTTTATATGAAGATTAAATAAATAAGTGTTAAAGAAACTTGGAGCTGCACAATTCTGGGAACTGAGAAACACTTTTTGTTTTTCAAACTGAGATCATGATTCTGAATGACAACTAAATGAAATAACATCCAATGTACCAGAGGTTTTGACAAAATATTAATTGCTGCAGTCTATTTTAAAATTTTAAAATGAATTGAATTAATTTTTAAAATCTGTTTGGATGTATGATTCAGTGACTCACTCATAAATACTCTTGTTTCATTACTGGATGAATCAGTGTGTTTGAAAGAATCTGTTGAATGAAGATTCAACATAAAATACATTTGTCACTTGTCGCCACCTGGTGGTGAAACAATGTAATTGATAAATCCGTCATTTTCAGTGTTTTTTTTTTTTTTTTTAATCGATAACATAGATATTATTATTTATATCTGAACCGAATTATAGACTTTAATCTCAGTACTTCTGTGATAATTTGAATATTTGTAGCAGAAATAAAGATACTGTGTGGTTGAAAACACTGTTTGTGCAGCTGTTAATACCGACATGACAACTGCTCTCTCAAGACGAACTTTGAAGTAGATCAACTGTAAGACGTAAGGAAACCATGAAACTGACTCACTGACGAGCTGAAATGTCCTTATTTATTCACAATCTCCTCGTCGCCAGCAGGTACAGCACTCATTTTCATGTGTTTGTGTGTTCTGTCACTGGTAGCGCGTCTGTTTGTGATCCAGGGACCGAGCAATCTTGAGAGCTGTTCATGCAACCGAACTTCATGTCTGTTTACATTTTAATGCTTTTATATGAAACTATATTGAGAGTTATATCGAAAAATTTTCTATCATTATCGATGAAGGCATATCGTCGATAAATATCAATACCGTTTTATCGCCCAGGCCTAGTACTGGTTTACATATGTTTAGCATCCAAATACATCTCAAATATGGAAACATTTGGATTAATGCCGATTTGTGAAAGGTAGGTTTCAGTTTTGCTTGAAATGAATTCGTTTTGGCTAGGCATTTATACAGCTACTTTTGTTTTTCATTCTTCTGTTCTGAATACCATTAAATTGAAATGAATTGTTGTGGAGTGAGCAGAACTAAAATAGCCTATAGCTGTGTTTATAGTGCTTGTAATGCTTAGCTTTATTTACTGGTATTTAGGACACAAGCCACTAAGGCGCAGGGCCCTCTTGATCCCCTAAGGATTTATTTTTTTTATTTTATTTTTTTATTATTTTTCAACCTTCCGTGGCTTTTTGGTAGCCTTAACTTGCTCAAAAACTCCTGAAAATTGGCACACACATTGGAATCCGCGGCCATTAGGACATGACAGAGGCTGGGACCTGGGTGTGGCACAAGGGCTCTATGGCGTCCCCTTGAATGGGGTCCAAAACTTGGTCCATATATCAAACACACTTGCATGTATTAGTATGAAACTCTGTACACATATAGACCTCATCGGGCTGAACAACTTTCATGCTCCTAGTTAGACAGCAGCTCAACAGGAAGTCAGCTATTATGGGTTGTTTGAAAAACTCATGCTCTGAAATTTGATATACACTCCTTATGTGATTAATCCGATCACCACCAAACTCGGTCAGCATGAAGTAAAGACACTGAGGATGTAAAATGACCAGCAGATTTGATCTCGAACAGTTTGGCTGTGGAGAGGCAAAGTATTAATGGCGAGAAAAGGGAAAGAGGAAGTGTCATAACTTCTGCATACTTCGATTTTGATAACTTCAGCTGTGTGTTCGTTGTACGAGGCTGGTCACATGGATGTGACTTTCGTGAGTCAAGGTTATAGCGCCACCAAGTGGCAGCAGGAAGTGTCACTTTCAAAATGCATTGAAATCACCCTCTTATTTTTAACGGATTTGCTTCAAACTTCATCAGTATAATGTCAAGACATAGCAGATGTAGACCTGTGAATGTATTTGTGATATCTTAAATATCATTGCCATGGCAACACATCAAACTTTGATAATATTCTCTATTTTTGAGGCTCCCTCTGAAACTTGACATGCACATCAATATTGTCGACCAGTAGATATGGGCAATCCCTTAAAAACGGGCATGGTGGAGGGGCTCAGTAGCGCCACGTATTGACTAAAGTTAGGGGGTTAGTTTTACCTACAGTCACCAAACTCGGTATGTATGTTGTTCTCATCAAGCCACACAACTTTCTAATTTACAGCCATTAGCTCAGACCAACAGGAAGTCAGCTATTTTGGTTTGAATGTAAATTTTTAAAAAAAAATCATGGTCTGTATTTTATACTACTACTACTACTACCTATTGCCCACCATGCACAGTTGCCCTGAAGCCACCGGGCTTGGGCCCATCATCGCTGCTTGCAGCTATATTTTACATTTTGTTATAATAAGATGTGATTTACTCATTTTTATTTATTTTATTTATTTTTTTTTTAAATCTCAATTTTGTGTAGTGTGTTTTTTAACCATGCAGCAAATGCTTTCAAAATAACTTGAAAAATTACTTTAAAATAAGTTTTTTAAACCATTTAAGCAATAGTTAACTGGGTAATTATTAGCATCACTAATGAGAAATGTAAACTCAGAAAAGTCAAATTTGTGAGAAGTTGCAGTTACCTTTTTTTTTTTATTTTTTATTTTATTTTTTTTCAAGATTCCATATTCATGTGCCTGATAACTAATATGCAGAACAATTGCAATGTGTAAAGCTGTTTGGTGGTCAGATAAAACCATTTATTTTCATCTGTGTCGGACTGTCTAACACTTTTCTTGGGAATGCATGACTGTTACAGTAATTTATGCAAACAATACATTGAAGCCATTGTTTTGTCCTGTTAACTGTATGCAATGCCATTGTTGGCTGTTATTTGTAGACACTCACCAAATGGCACCATTTTATTGGTCAGTGTAATATTGGAGGAACCGATAACCATTTGAGTCGACAAGTGTGAATATTGGTATCGGCTTAACTGATTACTTCTAAGTTTGCATGAACTGATTTGTACCTAAAGAGCAAATTAAACCATGGAAATGAGTTTGGCGTCAGGGAAGCATGCTGCCAAATGCACACATGCAGGACAATGACAGCATCTGGTCATGATTCGATGGTTAGCGCTTATAAAGCACTGTCCATTAGATCCAGTCAATGGCTCTGCTCTACTGTGTCAAATTACACATGACATCAGTCGAGGAAATGACAGCAGTAGTTCAGATCTCCTCTTTCATCAGGATTTTAAAATTGTACCTTATGTCCAGTTATTTTAAATGTATTGACAGATTGTGGTGGCTTAAGTATGTGTTTTTGTGCAGGGCTCGTGTCTCACAGCGATCTCGATGATCGGGCGATTGAAGCACTGAAAGAGTTCAATGAAGAAGGTGCACTGCAAGTTCTCCTGCAGTTTAAAGACAGCGACCTGTCGCATGTTCAGGTATGTTTGAGAAAGCAAAACTAATGCATTTGGACATCTAATGTTCTGAGAATACTTTCATTTCACCTGGTTTCTTTTCATTTACATGTCTTTGGCACTCATTATTGTTTAATTTTGACATGTTATGATTTCTCTTTAATTGCAATCTGTTAAATCATAATAGCTAAAATAACAAAGCATGGATTAAAATGTACATAAAGTGAAAATTACAAACATGATTTGTTAATCAGATATGTAATGTGGGCTGTAGTAGAATCACTTTTTGAATACAGCAGTTATCCAACTTATCTGTAATTATCATAAATCAACTTAATAATAAATTAAGGATAGTTTTCATTGTTTTTTTTTGTGGGGTTTTTTACCCATGTAAACTTGAAAACCAGTGAAATCCAATTTTGGTACCACAAAACTACTTTCAAGTTCAAACATTGTTAAAGGCAAGTAAAGAGTAAGTAAAAAATGAGAACAAATAAACAAATGACAAGCGATAGCACAAATATAAACTTTGATTTTTGATTTACAAGCTTGTGATTTGATTTTCAATCTTCATTCAATTCGATATCTCTTCATCTGGTATATATATCAGGTACGGTACGTTAGAAATCCTGTCCGTTGGTACATTATAATATTAAAGCTTAAAATTACCAGCTGATTTATATACAAACATTTAAATTGCACAAGGCAGTTTTTATAATAAGCTTTTAATAACTTATGTTTTTGAAATATAAACATTCAAAGGATATCTTGTTTTCATGACTGAATTATTTAAACATGTAATAAATATTGAAGAACAGGTTAAGTAAAAATATAAAGAATATGCAATACAGTGCATATATTTAGCAAAATGCTCCTCTAGAGTTTATTTTTCTCGTTGACTAACAAGTTTATGGCCATTGAATGGCTTTCCTGAGGTAAATGTAACGTCATGTGACATTGATTACAAGCTGTTTTACTGATGTCTTTCTGTGGTTGAAACACTAATTGATCGATTACATGAGATGATTCATCTCAGTAAGTTTTACTGTATATTTCATCATTCCTTCTGATGTTCATTCATGTTTATTTAGTGCTGTAACTAGTAGTAAAGAGGATAAAAGGATCGGTTCAATGTTAAAGAGACACAAAATGGTATTTGTTTGAATTTCGTGATAAAATTAGAGTAATTAGATTAAAAGAATTTGAGCTAAAAGCTAAAACTTTCATATGAAAGTCACAAAGCTTATTGCGTTTTATTGGATGGGAGGCGCTACAAATAATGTTTGAAAACCGAAAAACAGCATTGAGTAAAAGATAGATTATTAGGATTGAATAATCACTATTGGTTCATCAAAAACAAAATCGAGAAATTGATATTTTCAACCCATCAAATGTAAAGTAAATCAAATATAGATGAATCCTTATTAAAGCTGCATAAGTTATTCAGTCAAGAGCAGTGAGGGATTTTCTGATTTGTCTAATGCGCAGATATAATATACTGAAACACATCTGATTTTCTCCCAACCCTTTGTTCATTTAATACATAACAGACTGTTTACAAGGGTATTTGTCCGTCTTGTATTTGTTCATTTAAGCATGATGAGACATGAAAGAGTGCGCAGAAAACCATCAGACCATGTGCGAGTACTGAATTAGTTCTCTTCAGTACGTTCTTCTGATCGAATGGTTTAAAATTGATTGAATGTATAATTGCAACAGCTTGCAAATGATAAACTTTCATTTGTCCATCAGGCAGTCCTTACTGCCATCCTCTTGTAGGCACACAAACCCTCCTGCTCACCTATTGCTCATGTTTCTAACAGAATAAAAGTGCCTTCCTCTGCGGCGTGATGAAGACATACAGACAGAGGGAGAAACAGGGGACCAAAGTGTCAGACTCCACTAAAGGACCAGATGAGGCCAAAATCAAAGCAAGTTTACTTGTTCTCTCTAGCTGTGTTCATGGTTCGTTCTCTTTCCACTGATAACTTCAGTAACTGTTATTTAAGTATTTTATTTGCTGCTTCTCCAGGCTTTGCTCGAGAGAACTGGCTATACGCTTGATGTGACGACAGGCCAGCGCAAGTACGGTGGTCCTCCTCCAGGGTCGACCCATGCCGGAGTACAGCCCACCGTCGGCACAGAGGTTAGTGCTGTAGTCGATTAATATCAGTAAGACCAAATGACGGATGCACAAATTGTACCATCAGAAATGTATTGTTAAATTTTTTTTATTATGGCTGATCTTGGTCTGATGATGTCTTTTAAACATTCATAGATTTTTGTGGGAAAGATCCCGAGAGATCTGTTTGAAGATGAGCTGGTCCCTCTGTTTGAGAAAGCTGGGCCTATATGGGATCTGCGTCTGATGATGGACCCCCTCAGCGGGCTGAACAGAGGATACGCCTTCGTCACCTTCTGCACTAAAGAGGCTGCGCAGGAAGCGGTCAAACTTGTAAGCGATTGTCCTTACTGTTTGTCTCTAGCCACCTTGTCAGAGTCAGCGCAGTCTTTTATATTCTGATTGTAATATTTCCTACAGTGTAACAACAACGAAATTCGACCTGGTAAACACATCGGCGTATGCATCTCTGTTGCCAACAATCGTCTTTTTGTGGGGTCCATCCCTAAGAGCAAAACTAAGGACCAGATCGTGGAGGAGTTTGCCAAAGTGACTGGTAAGTTTTGGTGTAATCCAGATGCTTGCATCAGAGGTCGACTGACATGACAGGAAAATCAACACTGATAGTTTTTCTATTTGCACTGGAGGGTTCTAGCAACAATATTATCAACTTTACGGATGGAAACTGCTTAGATTTCATCTTAATTCATTTAATTCAATTGTGAATAATAAAGATGACACTTGTGCTTCGTGCAGATCCAATCATTTATTGTCTAGAGTGGTCTAGTTTGTTACAGTAAGGATATAAACTTTAGCTTTCTATTGAGGATTTATGTAGATCTCAAGTTAATCATAATTTCATGGTAATATCAATCATGTTAATGTGAAAAATGCTGCCCTAGTTTTTGTTTGCTGTTCAAGTGCATGTCTGTTTTAGTTTTCCAGACTTCTCTCTTTTCTAACAAAATAAACTTTATGAAATGGTTATGTGCAAAATAAAAAAATGCAAGAAACACAAATGCATTTAAAACACAAACATAAAATGTTTATATGAAGGCTTGTGGATATATAACGTATACAATGCCATCCCAACATTTCCTTTAAAAAAAAAAAAAAAAAAAAACTAATTTTATTTTTATATTCTTTTCTCTTTCTCTTTTTCCTGTACATAATTTGTATATAGTTCATATGACGACAATAATGAGAAAATCAGTGTCAATAGTAATGAATCTTAGCTATTTTTTCCAATTTATTTCATTTGCAAGTAATTACTGGTCGTTTTCTAAAAAGAATTAGCACTATTAATTTCTAAGTTGAAAACTTTTGTTGGTATTTATTTTAAAAACTATTGGCTGATTAATAGGTTTTCAGACAGATTTTCCACTTTTAGTTAACTTTAGGGGTGTAACGATATTCTCAGGTTGTTACTGAGTTCACGATACGTATCACAATATTTTGAACAAAATGAAACTGAAATTCAAGTAAGATTTATTTTAAAAACCTTAACAAATTTCAATAATTTTCCTTGTACATACAAGATCACATTTCAAGGTTTAATAACTTTCTGTATTCAAATTAACAGCTGAATAGGTCTGTCTGTCACTGGAAAAAAAAGTTAAATTTAACATGAACTTAGAATCAAGAATCCTAAGGGCCGTTCACATATCGCGTCTAAAAACGCATGCAAGGCGCAGCCGCACCGCTTGTGCTCCCGTGGCGTTGGTCGTTGCTATGCAACCATGACCTGCGCTCTCCAAGAGGAGTAGGAATTTTCAGCAAAGGATAAATTGATTTCTAGCCCTTGCATTAACTTTACTACTAGATACATTTATGGAGATAAGATATAAACACCACCCTGTACAGCTATGATCAGCTGTTCGGCTGAGATTTTTATGTTTTGTTACGGAAAGGCCATAGCTGATTGGTTGGTTCTTGTCACATGGCCTGCGGTGCGCTTGCGGCATTCTGAAAAGTTGAGAATTTTTCATCTCGATGCGCCTGGAAAAGGCACCACATGCACGTTGCAACCGCGTTGCTTCCACTATGAGCGCACCTGCCGCGCGGCTACATTTGAAAATAATAACTGACTTGCACGCGGAAAAGACGCAATATGTGAACGGCCCCACAGAACTTCTTAAAGCAAAGCATCGCAAGCATCTTTTGTTTTTCTGTGAGCACAGCTGTTGCTGTGCACTGCGGTGAAAGAAAGCCACGACTTGCGACCAAGCAAGAGACTGAAGCGAGAAACGTTTAAACCTGCTTGCAAGATTCAATGTGTGCGCGAAACACTTACTGAACTAGAGAGCTGATTGAGACACACCCTTAATATGCGGTGACAACCCGGCTTCTCTCACTGCCACCTCCTGTTGCAGAGTAGGTCACGTCGGCAGCTCAACCAATAAGATCAGACTGCCGTCATATCGTAAAAGTATCGCCATCACTCTACGATACATATCGTAACATTTTTGCATTGCGAAATATCGTACTGCAATATATCGTTACACCCCTAGTTATCTGTAAAGTCGGTAAACCTCTAAAATTTCATAATGATAGCGTATCCATTGGGTTACATTGAGATGGTCTGGAGGATGAACTTGACCCTCAAATGCACACTCTCATCACATCAGTTCCTGATAGATAAAAGTATAATTGGTTTCTCTTTTCATGTGGACTTTAATCATTCTTCACATGGGTATGTGAGCACAAACACTGACTGAAGCTCATTTTTATGTTCTGTAATGTCTGACCACAGTACATAACACAGCGCAAGTATTTATTTCATAAAATGAAAAGTTTTGTACACTCATTTGCACAGTATACCATGTGTGCTTTGTCTTCTGAAAGGAGCGATCAGATGAGTAAAAAAATCTCAGGCAGCATTATTAACAGTTTGTTGAATTATCAACATGCCTATATAATAATATTACTATTAAATTAAAATATTTAACACAAGTATTATTGTAATGGCTTTACTATAAAAGAGTATTTAAGAACAATGCATTTTTAAATACATTTCCTTTTTAAAAGTTAAACCATCTTGCTAATAAATGTTGATAAATTTGTTGTATGTTTCAATAGTTAACTATTGAATGTGATGTATTTGATTTGCCAAAACAAGCTTCAGTTTTCCTGGAAATCATTTTCCATTCTTAATCTCAACAGAGGGCTTGAATGACGTCATCTTATATCACCAGCCTGATGACAAAAAGAAGAATCGAGGCTTCTGCTTCTTGGAGTACGAGGATCATAAAACGGCAGCCCAAGCGCGACGTAGGTTAATGAGCGGCAAAGTGAAGGTTTGGGGGAATGTGGTGACGGTAGAATGGGCTGATCCCATAGAAGATCCCGACCCCGAAGTCATGGCCAAGGTACGTTGTTTTCCATTAGCGCAATGCAAGAGTAGCATTTTGTCTGATATGACCAAAGTCTTACATCACAATGAGTAATTTTATTTCATGATTACCATATACATCACAATATAGTTGTTTTTGCTGGAAAATATGCTTATGATACCAAAAACAAAATCACATTATCATGTCAGTTTTCACATTACAATTATCGTCTTTACGAGGCACTCTCTTGCAATTTTTAACGTATAATGCGCAACTTTCCATAGGTCAAAGTCCTTTTTGTAAGAAACCTGGCAAGCACAGTAACGGAAGAACATCTCGAGAAGACGTTCTGTCAGTTTGGCAAACTGGAAAGGGTTAAAAAACTTAAAGACTACGCCTTCATCCACTTCGATGAGAGAGATGGTGCTGTTAAGGTAATTATCTCTTCCTCTGGATAGTTTGAGGTTTTTGGTAATTTATGCACAGATTTTAATCAAAGTGTTTTTCCACAGGCTCTAGCTGAAATGAATGGGAAGGATTTGGAAGGGGAACAAATTGAAATTGTCTTTGCAAAGCCGCCTGATCAGAAGAGGAAAGAGCGAAAGGCCCAGAGACAAGCTGCTAAAACTCAAATGTAAGTTTGTTTTATAGCCATTCATGAGCGTTGTCTCACAACTTTCTTCCCTGCATAACTCAAATGGAGAAACATGGCAGAATTTTTCATGTGCTCTCAAGGACTAAAAATGACATGGTGCATTAGTCCTATGGACTTTTGTTCTGATACTTTAATATTCCAGCCTTCTGAAGTCACATGATGCTTTTTGTGAGGAGCCCGAAGATTAATTAGAGCTGCGTTTCCACCAAAATTACCCGGAACAGTTTAACCCAGGAACTTTTTTCCCCCAGACCTGTTGCTGTCTGTTTCCATCACAGTCTAAAGTACCAAGAAGATTGGGCAAATTAGTCCTGTGACATCCTTGGACTCCTCCCAGTCCAGGAAAGATAGCAAGTTCATAGCAAACAACTCTTACACTCACACACCACAACAGACTTTTAAAAATGGTGGTTGATGAAATCAAATTCTGTATGGAGTCAACCAATCAAAATGCTGCATGAGCTCATCCAATCAGCATGTTTAGTGCCCAAGTCCCCCCCCCCCAAAAGTTCCTGAACTTTGAGAACGTACAATCTCGTGAGCAGGGACTTTCTGAGGGGGGAATTTTTACCTGGAACCTCATTTAGACCCTGGTTCCTTCGGTCGAAAGTCGAAACACACCGATTACCACCCCAAAGTCCCTAGTTCCTGCGGTGGAAACGCGGCTTAGTTCACCGATTTCCCCTCTGCTGAAGGGATTTGATTAAGGCAAGACACTACAGGCAACACCATTCTTTTTCATGCATTGGTCAGTTTTGAGATTTTGGGTTATTTGGCTTTTCATTATGTTGATTCAGACAAGTGGTAAGAAAACATCCAAAACACACTTAAGTGTTTATTTTATTGCACTCTATCTATTTGCGTCTGTAGATTTCAATTACAATACAGGCTTTTGTTTAAACCAACAGTATTTATCTGTAGTGTATTAGTGATTCTGAATGGTGTGGTTTTCAGATTAGAGGACTGAATAAAACTCATTCACACAGTAACTGGAATTTAAAACTGATGAAAAGGCTCACTAAACTGTTAGAAGCAATACTCTGTGTGTTGCGCACACACAATCTCTTTGTTCTCTAACCGTTATGAACTTTTCATTGCGAAGCGTTGCTCACCGGTGGCTTCATGTTGCTTTAAGGGCATCATCATCTGCCTGGGATGTGCATAAGCGCTTTTGTGCTGATCTGTATTGGAGCCTTTCATACTAGCTTTGTGCAAAATATAATTAATATTTAGCCTATTTATTTGTTCTACCATATCTATCATGTTTGTCAAATGTTTATCAAATCTCCACCATACATTTAAAAAAAAAAAGAGCATATAATCGTAGACTAATAGTATAATTTGTAATTGCAGTTTTTAAAACCAAGATTTTACCAGATGCAGCAGTAAGAGGTCTACACTTACATTGACTTCTGTATGTATATTAGGGCTGTCAGTTGATTCAAATTTTTATTGCACCCTTTTGTGCGATAACCTCACACACTCTTACCGTGAAATTAATCATACACCCATTATCTTGTTTAACACGTTCATTTTGTCATCATTTTCTATATCCAGCAAAGTAAACCATCAGATTGAAAGATGATTCTCTCAAACTATTTTCTGCAAGCTTTTTCCAAGGTAGATTTAGGTGTCTTTCCAAAAAAGGACACTTGGAGACTCCAAAAGGACACCAAATAGCCAAATGATATAAGGAGTCCAAAAAATTCATAACTTTATGCACACCAAAGCACCCATGGGAAAAAAGAAGAAAAAAAACACTTCCAGAATTCATTGTACTGTATGTGTTGAGTGCAACAGCAAAGAGCTTGTTTACATTTTAGACAAGTCAAGTTGTGATACTGAACAGGACCACATGGAGATGCCAAAAAAATGAATGTATTTGTGCATTAATACAATGTGCAATCAGTGCGTCGAGAGTGCACACACGGTTTGTTTGTGCATTAATATAACGGACTCACTCGTGTTTATACTGTATGACTCCTGTATGTCACCGCAATCCTCATCCATCAAAACTTTACTAGCGAGACACTGGTTTGCTTTATCCAAGCGAAATCGGGTCAGACGGTTGGAATAGAAATTTACGCCTACCCGAGTTACAGGTGTTTGCGCCATTGTAGACGCTTGGTGTGATAAACTCCCGACTTCTAAGATCATCTAACTGCGTAATGTAAATTGTTAAAGGGTTGAAAAAAAATGAGAATTGTCATTAATTACTCAATTACATTGGGCTTTTCAGAAGGAGAGGCTTCATAGAGACAGGAACTAAATGGAATATTCGGAACAAAACATTCAAGAATGAAAACCTGTTCTAGTCCAAAAACAAAAACAATAAGGCCATTTTAATGGGGACACATTGATTTGTCTATATTTTAAACCATGTGCTTTTGTTTTAGGTATGATGAATATTATTACTACGGCCCACCGCATATGCACGCCCCGACAAGAGTGAGAGGCCGAGGAGCTCGAGGAGGTTATTCGTATCCCCATGACTATTACAGCTATGAAGATTATTACGATTACTATGGCTATGACTATCACAACTACCGAGGCGGATACGACGACCCCTACTACGGCTACGATGACTTTCAAGCTCACGTTAGAGGAAGAGGCAACAGAGGAGCCCGTGGCCCCACACTGTCCAGAGGCCGTGGCTCAACCAATACCCGAGGACGGGCCGGTTTCTCTCAGCGCATTGGTCCGGGATCCAGCCGAGGCGGCCGAGGCTCCAGAGGAGGCGTCCAGCAGAGATGTCGAGTGGTACGTGATGTGTGGGTGGAGCATTCCTGGAGTGTTGGCAGGAGGTTTTGAAACCCTGTAGGCTAGATGTTCGGTCTTTTAAAGTAGACTTTATCATGACAAAGGACAGTGATCAAAATACATGTTTTGGCGTTTGTTTTTCCTTCCCCTCCTTTTCATATTGCTTACATATGCAAGGCACCTTGTGGACGAAATGGACCAAAGGTTTGCACTTTCCTTTCATTTCTGGAAATCATATTCACAGCACTTAAGTACACTGAATTGTTTTAGTCTGCTGCATATGCAAATTGTCTTCAAGTACTCAAGTACTGTAGCACAAGCTGTAATGAAGTCTGGGCGATGTAGCTAAAATGTCTTTATTTTTCAGCTTTTTGATATTTATGTTTGAAATTCCAGCGGCCGAGCAAATTTGGCTGAATATTAAGTTTTGGGGGGGTGGCAATATCAATTTCTTGTTTTTAATTAATCTTCGTTTTGATGAACTTCGTTTTCAGCACACCGTTTTCCAGCTACCGTTTAAATGTTTCTGTTTCAACAAAATGGAGTAGAAACATAATTATACCAAAAGATATACAAAAAATGCCTTGTGCAGTGTAAATGTTTATGAAACCAACTCCATATGTTTTTACTAATTAAACAAAAGTGAATCAAACTTACAAACTAAGTACAAAATGCAGTTTCTGCTACTGAACTTTAAATAAGATACTTTTAAAACGCCTGTATTAACACTCTCACATGCGCAAAGATAGAGAATTGTAAAACTAGTCTAAAGATTGACTCTTCAGGAAACTTAATGTGTTGTAAATATTCTGTCTCCCCGCCTCTGCTGTAATGCATCTCAAATTTAAGGAATTAATTGTAAGAGTAACAGGTGAACTCCAGCAAAATCAGTCCTGCAACTGAACATGCTCATTTCTCAACTGTGCTGCTTTAGCACACAGATTAATATCGACAAAGATGTTGTGCCACTCTCTAGCCAAGTTTCCATCCAGTTTTTGCGCTGTTTTGCTATCGACAAAGCAAATATGCGAATATAAGAAATATATAAGAAAATATAAGCAAATATAAGAAAAATTTGCAAAATTTGCTGTGTCCAGGCTGTTTCCATCCAGTTGGCCTTTTCCCGATAAGTTTTGTTATCTCTAAAAAAAAAAAAAAAAAAAAAAAAAAAAAAAATCTGCCCTTGAGCTGTTTCCATACATAATTTTGCATATATCCGTAGTATAATTTGTATTGCGTATAATTCGTAGGCTATCTTTTGCATCCCATTTGTAAAATGTACAGAGTAGTGAGACAATTGAAATTCGCTAGACTACTGTGTATTTTCACATATAATATCAGTGCTTCCCACAGGTTTGAAATATACTTGCGGTGGTAGACAGGCGAAAAATCCTCCTATTAACCACAGCACAAATAATGTATGATTTTTAACAGTATTTTTATTTATTGAAATTATTTTTAATTACATTGCATATTACATTTAATTACATACTAATATTATGCATTATTATGCATTGTAAATTATGCAAAATTACAGCATTTAAATGGTTCTCCTTTTCCTATGTTCTCCTTGCTGTCATATAGTGTCTCTCTCAGTGAATGGGACAGATTTTACTAGTAAAATTTATAAAATGAATAATATATGTGTCAAATAATGTTCTTAGTCTTTTCTTCCTGTGGGGGAGACTACAATAATTTACTATGAATTAAATGGAAATCAAATTAAATACAATTTATCGTGTAACCAAAATACCAATAATGCCCAAAAGAAAAAGAAAAAACTTAGAGTGTGACTTTTAATTATAAACAAGCCCGAAATACACAGGTACTCTTATTTTGAAATGTCTGTACTATTGCAGGCTGATCCTTCAGATTCTTACAATAATCTAAAACATTTTATATAAAGGCCATGAAGTAAACATTGTAATAATTCATCAACTTGAGTTCATTAGCAATCGCTTGGCATAAATCTGCGCTTTCAATTGATTGAGAATCACTTTGAAGCAGACTGAAGCGCTGTTGCGCGGGCTTGTAGAACGCGCAACAGCGCCGCCTAGTGACTTTGCAAAATGCAGCGCCCGTGGGAATGTCAGCGGGACTAAACAGCTCTGACGCACACGTAACGAGCAGGTACGAAACGACTAGTTAATCGATCGCGGATGGTTTCATTATCTTGCGTGGATATAAAATTATAAGAGGATAAAAATAATAAAAGCAAAAATGTGTCTCCAAATATACTTGGGCGGCCGTTATTATACGTGGGCGGCCCGCTCAAGTAAAGTCTATGTGTGGGAAGCACTCAATATTATTAAATAGGAAATGTAAGAAGACAACTGTGAAGTGGAGCAGCTCGTATGACAGGGCTTAACTGCCTTTATTTGACGAAGCACAGGTTTGGCCACAGAGCAGCTCATTTGTCTAGTCCATAAAAACACTGGTACAGTGAAATATTCAGTCTTTGCTTATTGCAACAGTCTTTAATGCTTTAAACATGCAGTCAAGCCTGTCGCGGTTTGACGTGGACGAGAACTCATTCAAAGCAAAAACAGATGTTCTTTCTGGTTTCAGAGTTCAACAACATCAAACTTATCAAGAACATCAAATCGCTGTTGTTTTTTGTTTTTTTTTCTTCCCCAGAGACAGATGTAGCTGTGACCTAAAACATTTTATTTGTGTATTAATCTTTTTTTAAGTGGTCTGCATTAGCTTAACTTTATTTTCCTTATTTATTTGAGATAAAATTCTGTATTAATACATTGCACTTCCTTGGATGGAAACCTGGCTACTGGCACTGATGTCTTCAGATCATGTTCCTTTTTAAATGGTCTGGTAACTGGATTTTCCAAACTTTAGATAACCATCTCCTGTGCTTCTGTTGTAAAGGTCCTGCATGAACCTGACTAATTATATACCGTTACTTGTGTTTGCATAAATAAAGCATGCATATCTTTTGTTCCACCAGGGAAAGGGGGTCGAGGCTGGTCCTGACCAGGTAGTATGAAGACTGACTTGTTGTTGGGGTTACACCGGATGCTACCAGTGTTCATAAGGTTAAAGCAAACTCAATGATATTCCAGCCTGTATTGAAGCATATCTCCTGTACTGCCACTCCCAACAAACCATAAGAGTTCAAACAAAATCCCCAACTTGCAGTTTTCACATTCGGAGCCCGTCTAAATAAATGAACTTGCTACTGCCCCCAGTTACATAGTCCACGCCTAAACATGCCACATTTTGGGACTGAAGTTCAGACTCTCAAGGATACCAATACGTCAGATGTGTTTTGCACTTTTTCTTTTTTTTTTTTTTTTTTTTTTTTTTTACTCCTGCGTTTGAAGTGGCTCAAAGGAGCTTGATGCTGATGTATATTTTTGTGCTAACTACAATTTTTTTTTTGTGGGAATGTCCATGTTAACCTAAAACGTTTGGATTCTGGTAGAGAACATCTGTGGGTTTTTGGTGTAACCACCTCACATGGACAAGTCAGGCATTCCAGGAACGTGGTTCTTTTCAGAACTTGTCTTTTTAAGGGTCGGTTAACTACCTCAGTAGAGAGGATTCAACTACCCTGCCTGTACTGTAAATAGGGACACTTACAAAAAAAACAAAAAAAAAACAGCATAGGAGCAGGGCTTGTTTCTTATGAAATATGCACAAGGGCAGCAGCTCAGCAGATATTCTTAATGTAATATAGTCAATCCGCTGCTGCTCTGACATTGCAAACAGTAAAACTGGGCATGCAAATTAATCTCATATGATGAGCTGGAACAAGCCCTGCTTTTATCCTCCTTTCAACTGAATTAGCTGCCTTGCTTCTTCAGATTATGTAGTTACTGGGTGTATGATTGTATGATAGTTTGGAATAAAATGTTACTTTTGTATTGGCTTAAACATCACAAATGCATCCGCTGCATTTGCTAAGCCCTGCAGTGTCCTTTTTTCTGTCAGTTCTCATGAACGCCAGTTCAGTGAATTATGTAGGTTTTATAATCAATCATGACTATTTTCGAACGATCGATATTAATGCTTGTCACTTTCCTGTGGTTGTGATCACAGGCAAGATATGAACTCATTTCTGTAGAAAAAAGGACACTGCAGCTTCAGTTTATATTCCATATATAGCAAGCAGGTGACCGAACCATTCAACCGGTTTTGTACACAGTTAACTCCCTCTCGATAAAGCTGTAACATTGCAACCTTTTGAAAAGATGTGAGCAGTTTTAAACTATTGTTGGTGGCCAACAACGTTTTTGCATTCCAGCAAATAAATTGTTTTATACTGTAAAATGAGGTGAGTGTAACTTATTTTTGTAATAAAGGTTTTGAATTCTATCTTAAAACCTGTTCACTGTCATCTTGTTGTCTGGAAAGATATTTACATGCTGCTACTTTGTGTAAGTGGTTGGTAACTTTGAGTCAGAAAAAAAAACTTCTTCAGAAAACAGTGTCTGCTTTCATTTCCCATTGGTATGCCATACAAATGGCAATCCACTCCAGGAATCTCTATAAAATAATTGTTACGGCTTTCATCCACCACCTTTTGGTTTGTCGGAGCAGCAAAGGTTGAATGTGTTGCTCCCAAGTGAAATAAGGTTTATAACTGGATGAGACTTTAGTGCCTGTGCTGTATAGGCTCTTGAGTTAGTCAAAAAAAAAATGACTGTGTTAAAAAATAGTTTTGAAGACAGAATTCATAAAAAGAAAAATCCTAATTTAAAGTGCCCCTGTAGTCAATTTTATGCCTTTAAAACTCATCTTTGATCACCAAAATGACATATTTAAAGTCTGTGTAAAGTCAATTCTGAGAATTGTTTCTAAATACATTATAAATGTTACAAATGTAGTGCTTAAACTCATTACAAAGACTGTTAACTCTGTAGTACTGAATTGTGGAGTTATTTTTCATCTCGTGTTCGAGATCCACCTATGGGAAGGGCATCCATACCTAAACTCTGCAGAAGCATCCAATTGCACCAAGTCTGGCTAGACGGACAGAAGCGTGCAGCCAATGCCAGGTAAGGCCCCGTCCCCTTATCTGAGAGCATATAAGGCCTGCATACGCTGCTATTCTCCAGTTGACATTTGCTTCTCACAACCTTTGGAATATTTTACACTCAGCTCGTGGTTTTACGGACTTCACTATGGTCTGCAGGAGGATACATCTTTTGGGATGAGTCTCCGCTGGATGTGTTTGTCCTATTAGCCAGATTAGCTGAAGTACTTACTGCAAGCCGCCCATGTCTTCTCTATTTTCCCCTGTTCTACGGCTGCCCTCCTGTCAGATTATTCGTTTATTTCTTTGGCTCTCTCTAAACCCACAATGGCCCCCCAGGGACTACCAGTCCCGTGCAGCGCCCTATTTGCCGCTAGGGATTTCCATCCTTACTGTGGGGTGTATTGGCTTTAAACAAGCCGAAGAGGCTATTGATCTCTCTGCGCACTGTAGCATGGCCTGGCACTCTGATTTATGCCTGTCCGACTCTGATGGGGGGAAAAAAGGCGACACAGGTGCGCACACGAATTCCCGCGGTGCAGCCTCTTTTGTGGTGTTGAACCTCAGTGTATAGATGAGCCATCCGGCTGCCGGGGACGAGGACAATGCTGGCTTTCTCGACAGCTCGGAAGACATCTGTGGGTCATCTGTGATGCCTCAGACGAACGCTCTCGCTGCTTTCGGTCCTCTTTTCGGTCCTCCACTCGCCTTAACATTGAATGGCCGGCCCTTCAAAGTTCTTCTGACCAAGAGCGGGCTGTCTATGACAGAAAACTCCTGGGACCCCCTCCCGGCCCAAGAAATAGTTTTCCTCTATATCCTCTCTGCATGTGCTAAACACATGAAACATTGCTGGGAGTCCCGTTCGACCTCTAAAACGGTCTTGCGGATCCATGCTATCGAGTCCTCTATCGCCAGACACATTAACCCCTCTCAAGGTGGGCAGCTCACCCCTCCCAAGCCTGTTCTCCTTGGCTAAATGGATCACTTTCCGCGTCCATCCACCAGGCCTCTTATAAAGCCTCAGCCTTGGCAGCACGAGCCCG
>VTFQ01000224.1:0-24834 GCA_036281575.1 Ancherythroculter nigrocauda
ACTGATATTTTTATAAAAATAATTTTTGTAATGCTATTTAAAGGTGCCCTCGAATGAAAAATTGAATTTACCTTGGCATAGTCAAATAACAAGAGTTCAGTACATGGAAATGACATACAGTGAGTCTCAAACTCCATTGTTTCCTCCTTCTTATATAAATCTCATTTGTTTAAAAGACCTCCGAAGAACAGGCGAATCTCAACATAACACCGACTGTTACGTAACAGTCGGGATCATTAATATGTATGACCCCAATATTTGCATATGCCAGCTCATGTTCCCAACATTATGAAAGGCATTAGACAAGGGCAGCCAGTATTAACGTCTGGATCTGTGCACAGGTGAATCATCAGACTAGGTAAGCAAGCAAGAACAATAGAGAAAAATGGCAGATGGAGCAATAATAACTGACATGATCCATGATAACATGATATTTTTAGTGATATTTGTAAATTGTCTTTCTAAATGTTTCGTTAGCATGTTGCTAATGTACTGTTAAATGTGGTTAAAGTTACCATCGTTTCTTACTGTATTCACGGAGACAAGAGTCGTCGCTATTTTCATTATTAAACACTTGCAGTCTGTATAATTCATAAACACAACTTCATTCTTTATAAATCTCTCCAACAGTGTAGCATTAGCCGTTAGCCACGGATCACAGCCTTAAATTCATTCAGAATCAAATGTAAACAATATAACAGTATACAATACTCACATAATCACTTTGTAAAGATCAATTTTGAGGGTTATATTAGCTGTGTAAACTTTGTTTATGCACTGTTCAAGGCATGCGCGAGCTCCTGGGGTGGAGAGCACGAGATTTAAAGGGGCTGCACAGCATAAATCGGCTCATATTTAATGATGCCCCAAAATAGGCAGTTAAAAAAATCTATGGGGTATTTTGAGCTGAAACTTCACAGACACATTCAGGGGACACAGACTTATATTACATCTTGTAAAAAAAAAACGTTCGATGGCACCTTTAAAGCACATTATGATAAATACTTTGTTACACATCATTTTCAGGTGTAAATTAATTATATACCTATATAATTGTGTTTAAAAACATCACACTATCGCGTGTCATGATGTGTATCGCATTGGTTTGTGTGATTTATGTTTCGTACTTCAGAACCTCCATAAGGGAACATAGTGAGCATCAACGCTCCCTGGTTTTCACAGTGCATTGTGGGAATGTTTCAGTGCACTGGAAGGATTTTGCAATTGAGACAGATGACTAAAGCCCCGGGTATACTTTGTTTTTTTACGCGTACGCTAGTGTACACTCACAATCGAACGCACAGCCTTGGAAAGTATACTTCATGTGACTCATACGCGTACACAGGCGTTTGATGCATGCACAGTTTTGAGCAATCTCTCACCACGAGTTACAACCCATGTAAACATCATTGTATTCTTTCATGCTAGAGTTGTACAAATGAGGGTACTTTCTAACCTCTTCACACAATCTCTCGTCTATGTAGGCCTCCATTGTTGCAGTAGCTCGCATGTGTTCTGGTCTGTTCTGTTTATGCTGTTTTTCTTTGACTATCTTGTGAATTGATGCCCCCAGGGCGCTGTTGTCACCTTGTGGAAAAAATAATTACTGCAAAAAAATTATTGCATACAAGAACGCGCGGTTACAAAAATCCGGTGGTCCGTGTACAGTATGCGCATACTCTTCTGATGATGAAATTCACATCACGCGCACTGTACGCTGACCCTCGCGTACGCACAAAAGTGAACTATACTTTGGGCTTAAAATCAGCGCCCTGACTAGTGAACTAGGAAGCAGATTGAAGCACACCCACATTCACCTCATATTCTTATAAAGCGTTTGTATGCACAGATTTGATCTTAGAGTGTGCGTACGCTTAAATCCACGCTAATGCTATATTTTTATATTTATAAAAACGGTCTTTGACGTCAGGGTCTGAGCAGACGTTCCTTTTTTGGAAATCTAAGCTATTCTTGCCGTTCGCCATTCTAAATGAAAGGATTTGGCCGATGACTGGTGATGTTTTATATGTAAATGACATTAACTAGGTGTCGTTTACAACAGAACTGAAATCATTCAGCTGCGCTCAAGATAATTTGTGATTATAGATTTCACATCTGAAAGAGAGGCGAATGCTCGTTTTCTGTGTGTACGTTCATTCTATGAATCACATGTACGCACATCTGAAAATGAATGGAAGATCAAATTTAGGACAGTTTCTGTGCAACATTTCATAAATGAGGCCCAGTTCAATAACTGTGCGCGCACTTGCAGGTAAACATCATGTATTCAGTTGAAAACAGCAAAAATCATCACAAATGTACACTGTAAAAAATCAAAAGTTGAGAAAACTTAAAAGTTTTTTGTTGTATAAACTGCATACAACAAGTTGAGAAAAATCTGAAGTTTGTTGCCTTAAACTTTTAAGTTTTCTCAACTTTTGATTTTTTACAGTGTATCAGTCTTGGAGGAAAAAGCAATGAGTGACTTCACCTGCAGCAGCTAGGGTGACCAGACATCCCGTTTTCCCCTGACAGTCCCGTATTTCAGCTTTAATTTTTTTAGTGTCCCGACTTATTATGAAAAAAATCAAGTTTTGTCCCATATTTCTTCTTTCCTAAATTGTCTTTGCTCGGTGATCATAAAAATGAGTAAGGTGTGTCTGAAATCGTGTATTGTCTGAGTAGGTACTACATTTGAATTTGAACTTACTTCGCAATCGTTAAAAAATTATGTATTATTTAGTATGAATGGGGGTAGTATGAATGTAATCTGGACGTACTACATCCGCCATGTTGTCATTATCATGTGACCTAAAGGCATCAGTTACGTTGCTCCACTTCCATTCACAAATCCTCTAGTTATAGGGGATAGTTATTGCCCTGTCCAAATACCCACACTTGTGGTCTTGGCCACTTGGGAGCTTGTGCATGCGACAGGAAGAAAGTGCGCAAAACTGTCCCATGTCTTAGAAATGCCCAAGTGCAGTGCCCTTAATGCACACTAAACCCACACTACCTTGAATACTGCTTCTGAGGAGTACTCGAGGCTAAGCGTATCCCATCATGCATTATGTTCGGGAACTCGCATGCAAATCGCGAGATGTCAAGGAAAACATACGACTGTAAGTTAAATTAATTAAATATTACATATAATTTGGTAGTAAAACATAAAGTGTTGCACATTTTATTGATGCAAAGTGTATGTGTATTTTGTACATCATTTGCAACTGCTTTTTATCACTTAAAGAAGCACCACAATTTTAAAATGATCTTCTGTTAGTTAGGCCTACATAGCGACCGCTGAACAGACATTTAGAAGTGTATTTTGAAAGGCAAAGTATTGAAAATAATAATATAATAATAAAAAATCTGTAAACGCTTACAGTTTTTGCAAGAGTGTAAGTGTGTCCATCGGGTTATCAAAAGTTCTACACACACTTGGAGTCTTCATGCCTACTTAAACACTTGAGCCAAATACAGGAAAAACGTCATGTAAGTAGACTGCAAGTATGGGTATTTGTACAGGGCAAAAGTGTCCATCCTATGCACACTTCAGAATCTCATCCGGGTACTTTTCGCCTACTGTGAATTCGGACATACTACTCTTTTGGCATACTGTTTTTCCGCATACTATATAGTAGAGAAGTATTTGATTTCTGACGCAGCGGTAGTCTTCTGTCACGCGAGAATATCCTAATCCTAAGCTAACCAATCTGTCAAAAGTATATTTTGGAGAATAAAATTAGATTTTAGAGATGTCAAATGTCAAAGAAGTGTGTGTGTACATTTAACAAGGATCTTCAAAAAGAGTTTATCAAGTTATTATGCGCAGTAAGTTGTGAAAAGAAGAGCGCAATGCAGTATCGGACACAAGTGCACTCTTTCAACGACACGCAATCTAGAATTCAGTTCTCTTTTTCTGAATGGTCAAATACACAAATAACAGCTCATGATGAAAAGATTTTAGATTCTGAGCACTTATAATCTCACACACATCAAAGTCCACACACACACACACACACACACGGTTTGAAAAGCGCGGTGGTTTTGTAGTCATGCGTGATTGAGGTTTGTGCAGATCTGAGCTCAGACGAGCAGCTCGTTAGAGGCCGTGATGGATGAGCTGCTGTCACTCATTAAATATCGCACACTTAATGCTCTTTGTGTGTTTATTATCATCCACACAATTAGCACACGCCGGTCAGAGCGCCAGAGTATTTTTAGACTGGGTTTGATTTCAACCAGAGATGACATGAAAAGAGACGTCCCACTAGATCTCGTCAACCGCTTCTCTTTACAGTCGGAAAAATAAATCGTGCATCCCTAAATTTAGATGTGCTTCTCATTGTGTGGAAAAAGTCACTCCTAGCCTTTGAAAAATGAAATGCAGGAACTATTTGTGGCCGAACGACAGGATATTTTTACATGGGGTCTGTTTACGATCTCTCCGTTTAACTTCTATGAAGAATTAGCATAAAAAAATCTACAGACAAGTGGAAAAAAAAAAAGAGAAAAACCTCATCAAAATAACTGTGGTTCAGCTGCATTTCTGTCTGTCTGTGTTTAATACTCTACACTGCGTTTATCAATCAAATTACTTATTTTAATTACATTCAATATTGAGTTCTGATAATGAAATGTAAATGAAGTCCCATAAATGATCAAAATAAAGCAGATATATCTATTTAAGAGTGACAGAACAATTAGTTTTACAATTAGCTTCATATCTGGACATTGTCAACAGAAGTGCAGAAATTACAGCGGTTTAATACAAATTCAATTCAGATCACAATTAATGCAGTCTGTCAGAAATACATTATAAATACAGTACTATTCAAAAGTTCTTTTTAAATTAATTAATACTTTTATTCATCAAGGATGCATTAAATTGATCAAAAGTGACTGTAAAGCCCGTAATATAAGATTCTATTTTAAATAAATGCTGTTCTTTAGAATCCTGATAAATAAAATGTATGACGGTTTCCACAACAATATGAACTGTATTAATAATCATAAATGTTTCTTGAGCATCAAATCATCATATCAGAATGATTTCTGAAGGATCATGTGACACTGAAGACTGGAGTAATGATGCTGAAAATTCAGCTTTGATCACAGAAATAAATATATATTCACATAGAAAACCGCTGTTTTAAAGTGTAATAATGTTTTTACAATTTTTTACTGTATTTTTGCTCAAGTAAATGCAGCCTTGGTGAGCAGAAAACATAAAAAAACAAAAAAACTAATTATTAGAATCTTTTAAATGGACATAAATCAGACATAAATAAACTCCACAGCCACAAATACACACACATATACATTTATATAATTAATAAACATATTTACCCATGTAAATACAGACCAACAAACAGCTTCACATGAAATCAAAGCTGTTAATTTTCCTACTATTATCAACCACAATCATATTCGTTCATGAGCGCCACACTACATTGTTTTGAACACTGCTTCATGTGGACTTTACAGCCTGGATTCAGTGCAGTATTTGCCTGTAAATCATGTTATGATTCTGTGCAATTCTGCATTGCTCTGCCCACCGTCACAACTCTGCTCAGCGTTTCCTTCTTCCACCACACCAGAGACACCTTCATGTGAAGGACGGCACCGTTTCAGCAAGCCTGAGATATTTATAATCTCTCAGAAACAAGTGAGACAGGAATATAAAAACATGTAAATAAAACTATATTCGCCGACGGGCTGTCAGGCTGCTGAATGTTGATGCGGTTCACTGAACACAGAGAAAGACAACCCAAAGAGACGCGTGTTTAGTGCATTTACACCCTCAATGAGTAAATGCTATTAGTGTCTTTAACCAGCAGGTGTGAGGTCAGAGGTCAAGCACTGATCTGATAATCTTCACACGTGTGATCGATGAAACTCGTGTGTCAAAGAGGACATTACACCACAAACCACATGCACACATTATCATTCAAAGATTGAATAAAACGATTCATTTCAAAGGAAGATAATCTCTCACACTAGGCAGAAATACTGTGCTTCTTCTCTCACAAATAAATAATGTTTTTTCAGTATTATGAGATGCAAAAATTCATATTGTATACGTATATTCAGTAAAACACATTTTGGCTTGCTACACTTGAAAAATGCTGGGTTATGCACCGATATATCGCTGATACCGATTATTGGCTGATATATCGGTGCATCTCTAACATTTTTCAAGTGTAGCAAACCAAAATGTGTTTTACTGAATATATATATATATATATATATATATATATATATATATATATATATATATATATATATGAAATTCTGCATCTCATAATACTGAAAAAACACATTATCGGCTAAAAACAGGTGATAGTCAGGGCCGATATATCCTGTTAATTAGAAGAGAGCTGGAAAATGCACTAAATTTCTGCTTTGTGTAAAGAAAATGCTAAGAAACCAGTTTGATGTTCAATATTAATAGTAATTATATGAATAAATAACATTCAGAAAGTTAAGAAATATTAATTTAATCTTCATAATTAATGTGTTAATATTAATTTTAGTAATGTATTATAACTGATACCAGTTACTCTGAAACATGAAATGGAGAGAATAAAGTTTTTATTAGCATTTCTTTCAAAATATAATAATAAAAAATATAATGATTAATTATAATGAAATTATCATTAATTTAAAAGAAGGTATAAAAGGCAGAACCTCCAAACTATCGGTATCGACAGATATCTCTGAATAATCGACTATCAGTATCGGTGCATCTCTAGTTAAAAACAACCCAAGTTGGGTTGAAAATGGACAAGTGATTGTGTTGTTTTAACCCAGCAGTTGGGTTAAATGTTTGCCCAACCTGCTGGTTAGTTTTATTTAACTCAACTTTTGTTTAAAAATTACTGTATTGCTTACTTAAAATGAACCCAAATTATGTTGGAAATTAACATTTTATTAATAAGTGTAATGAATAATATTAAACAAAAAACATTTATTAAATTGCTTGTTAATAAATGTTCACCTTTTGATTATTATTGTTGCCTCTAGTAATTATGAGTCTGATTTTCAATTTCCAACCTATTTTGGGTTCATTTTAAGTCAGACATATAGTCATTTTTAAACAATAGTTGGGTTTAATAAAACTACCCAGCAGGTTGGGCAAACATTTAACCCAACCACTGGGTTTGTCTATTTCAACCCAAATTGGGTTGTTTTCAACCCAGCATTTTTAAAAGTGTAGTGTTCAGTTAAAAAAAAAAGATAATTAAAGAGTTTTTACAAAACTGAGAGAAGAGAAAAATTCTAAACCTGCAATAAAAGTTTCCCCTGCATCTGTAAATACAGATTCATCTAATCTCTATAAAGAAAATAAAAGCTTTTTTAGGTTTTTTAAAATGTTCTTCACACTAAGAAAAACAATCACTGAAAGGTTCTTAAGCGAAACAAAAATGGTTCTTCGCTGTGAAAACCCCCTTTACAATATCATTTCAAAGAAAGTGAATTAATTCAGTGCATCTGCATCTGTTCCAGCGTAGAGGGTGTGTGTGTGTGTGTGTCGGTCCTCTCTGAGCGTGTGTGTAATGAATAATGATAGGGCTGGTAAATGGCTAATGAATGAATCCAGTTTACATTTGAGTGATAGAGCTCTGGTTTGATTGGTCTCCCATGAGGCCGCAGCACTAGAGAGCGACCTGCCATCCTCCATAGCCCCTTTAATTGGTCATTTGACATGAGTAACCTGACTGCACATCCGCCAACTGTCAGCCGAGGCGTTTAACCCCCGCAGAAAAACACAATGGGAAAAAAGACCCCAAAAAAGTCCAGGATGCACATTAATGATCGATCAAAGAGGGCATCGATGGATCAAAACTCTCGAGCAGAGAATCAACACAGTCACAGAAGTGATGGAAACACTCCTGAAAATCAGCCATATTTACCCAGGATGAGCTCTTCCTCTCAGCGTTTGCTCGTCCAAATAACCAGAGCAGAAGTGCATGAACAGCTGAGTGTGTGTTACTCACAGCTCACCTGCACACACACACACACACACACACACACACATTTGAGGAGAAGCACGACATTCTCACATAAATGTGCTCCAGATATGACTGTTTGATAAGCACACACACACACACACACACACACACACACACACACACACACAGTGCTGCGGTCGGCCAGCAGGGGACAGTAGTAAGTTACGGACGAATGGAGGCGCCTGCAGGAAAACTGCAAACAAAAGACTTTCTTTGTTGCTCCAGATAATGAAAGAATGCCGGAACAGCTACTTCACAAAAGATCTGCACGACGCGCCGGCCAATAACACACAGAAACAGCCCTGAATTCACAAGATCACACCGAATGGACGATATGAGCAGCAGAAACACAAAAAACACTTCATATTCCCAGAGGAACGAGTGAAAGCACATCTCACACTCACAGGAACATAAAGAAAACTAACATTTGCATCAGTTTTATTCGCCGGCAGCAGTTAAACGCACTTCACACAACTTCCCCTCAGTATGTGAAAATACTCAGTACTGCATTGAGATCATCTGTCCTAAACCAACAAACACAAACATGCAGAAGCATCTATTTCCCACGGGATTAAACAGAACAGAACAATATGAAATTGAAATTTGCACTACATACAGCAAACAACAACAACAACATATTAGACATGATGGAAATCTTTCTATGAGATTACACTAATATGATCACACACACACACACACACACACACACACACATGCACACTCTATCTCTCTTACACACACTTCATTCTTCCATAGGCGTAATGGTTTTTATACTGTACAAACCGTATTTTCTATCGCCCTACACCTAAACCTAACCATCACAGTAAACTGCACATTTTTACTTTCTCACAAAAACTCATTCTGCATGATTTATAAGCCTTTTGAAAAGTGGGGACATGGGGTAATACCCATGTCATTATACAAATTTGTGTCCTGATATGTCACAAAAACACGCACACACTCACAATCTCACACACATTTTCACTCACACTCTCATACACACACATCACACACAAAAGCATCCTCTCATACACACATCACAAACACACTTTCTCTCTCATACACACATCACACACACATATATTCACATATTCATACAGTAGCAGTGTTTAGTTTCCATGTAGCTATAATCTTTCTGCTATACTATTTACATTTATTCATCTACAAAAAGGGGAAGAAATTGTAAAATTAGAAGATTTTTAAAAATAGAGATGTTATTTTGGATAATGTACACTGTCAAAAATGGAAACATGCAATTATTTCTACCTGATTTAACCCATAAAAATGAGTTTTGTTGGTAAAAATGAATGTATTTAGGTTGAAATAACATTTCTGACTTCAATAAAACCAGTTAATTTAGACCATCTTTCCCAGTGCGTGCAAAAATACGCTGTAATATTTAAAATGTTTTGTATAATTAGTTTTTTCAACTGCTTACACACAAAATCCTTACTTGTCACACAATTTCTGAAACCTGACACTCATACCAGAACCACACACCAAATCTGCAAAACCATTCGCTAATTCTCAGCCTTCGACTCGGATTTCAATTTCATAAAACACTTTTTGCAAAACACAACACACAAAAATCTAACCGGAAGAATGTTGATTTCCTTTTTCAAACACAACCATTGTTTTTGTACTGCACGCGGTTGATGTATTTCTTTTCTTTTGTACTGTGCAATACTGTATTCACAACCACAAATGCTTACAGTAAAAAAATAGTTTGGTTTCAATCTTGCTTTCGTGTTTACTGTGAATTTTTCAACATCTGTTAATTACTTTCAATCTTGTACAGAAATGTACATAGGAGCTCATGAAAGAAGAGCTTTAGGTTTTGAATAACTGTGTGCATATGATATATCCAAAAATAGATTATTATGGCAATGGTGTTTGCAACATAAGACAAATGTTTGCTTTTGAGATATGTTTGTGATATTTTGAATGCAGTGCTTCATTTTACAAGAGATGTGAGGCATTCTGCATGTGCAATTCTTGGATTTGTGTGTAAAGTGTTGAAAAAAAGAGGCAAAGTTTTGAAAATGTGTGTAAGCAGTTGAAAAAAACTGTAATATTACCATAAAACACTGAATGACTTTAATGTGAATCAGGTTATTTGTGACATTATTGTGAATTTTAATGTGAAATGAAGAGACGCTGAAGCCACAGCGATATGAATGTGTGTATGCCAGATGAGTTTATAGATCCGAGAGCATAAACAGAACCAGATTAATATGCGACGCGTTTGATTTTCCCGCTCGTGTTTGTGTCTGTTAAAATAATGAGTGTGTTATTGGGTGTTTGTGTCGGTGTTGTGGCGTGTCGGCTGCTATCAGCGCCACTGTTCAAACACAAACACATTTGTCAGAGTTATTGACCTTTATCTCTGCACTTTCTTGACAGCCTTCTCCAGTTATTGACAATACAAACACAGGGCAAAGCATAACCTTTCATTTAGCCACCCGTCTGCCTCTCTCTGTCTGTCTCGCTCTCGAAATGTGTTTAAATAAGACGCCGCACAATGCCTCTGCTCGTATCTGCCATTTTTCTCTCCTTTAGATTTGACTGGATAATGTCATTAGAAAGATACAATGCCCCAAATCTTCAATCACGCTGTGACACGGCGAGGGCTGACGTTCTGCTGTTTGTTTGCTCGCCGTGTCACCAATATCATGGGTTTTCAATGGCTTCTGCGTATGCAAACACTTCAAGCACCAAAACCTTTAAGCGGGAAAAACCACAATTACATGAGTAGATGCAAAAGAACATACAAGAATAGTCATGCTTCCACACCGAGTGTCCAAGCTCAGGTTCATTTACTGTATAAATGAGAGTGAAAACAGTCCTGAGAAATGACCTGCACATCCCAAAACATGTGCATCGCCGTCAGAGACACTGCGTTTGCAACAATACAGCAGCGCTGGCCGTTAATCATCATGAAACAAAGACATCAAACAATATTTGATAATGAGAAAAATGCCTCCAGGATATAAGCAATGATGGTGAAACACACACACACACACACACTGTGATCACTCACTTACTAATGATTAATGGATAGAAATGTGATTTTTTTAATTCCTCATTTTGATAATTATAAATCAGAATTGGGCGCTATCAGGAGTAGGGATGCACCGATATGAACATTTTGGCCGATACCGATAACCGATAATTCTTTATATTTGAAAACTGATAACCGATATTTTGGCAGATAAATCTAAATCCACATTTTGATATACTTTTGAGAACCTTTTTGAGAAACAAAAGTCTCACCATTAAAGGCCATGTCCCAAACACTTCAACATAAATCAAACATATACAGTAGCATAGTTTGAATAGTTTTGAAAAAATAATTTTACAGTCCTATGGCCAGAAAAAGGTAACACTTTAACACTTTTTTGTTAGCTTTAGTTAACCTGAACTAACAATGAATGAACAATACTTCTACAGGATTTATTAATCTTAGTTAATGTTAATCTCAACATTTTCTAAGACATCTTTAAGATCCAGAGTTGTCTCTGTTAACATTAGTTAATGCACTGTGAACTAACATAAACACAAATATTTTTATTAAATAACATTCACAAAGGTTATTGCTCTCTGTTAGTTCATGTTAGTTAATGCATTAACAAATGAGGCCTTATAGTAAAGAAATCTATTGCCTAACAAAAAAAAATAAAAATACCTAAATAATGCAAACAAGTAATTGGACAACATTACTTGGGCTATAAAGAAACAAAATGCATGTGCCATGGATAAATAAAATGAAATTGCCTCCGCGCAGACAATAAGGAAATGATTTTAATCAAAATAATACGAGAATAAAAGTGCTAGTTATTTATAATATCGCAACAATGTTTTTGAAAAAAAATATTAAACATTTTTAATATTACAGTAATAGTACACATCTTTGTTTCAAATAACATCATTTCTGTTTGAGCTGTGCACGCTGAAGCTTAAGATGATCAGGGGTACAATGAAGCACTTTACAGCATCGTTAATTAGGCTAACTCAACCAAACGCATCCTATATGAGATATATATATATATATATATAATAAACATAATAATACAACTTACAATGGCACAAAAGGCTGCGAATGCACACGCGAACTTGACTTTGTTAGTCATGGTGTAAACACTAATGCAGTGTTGCCAATAGTTTTAGCAGCTAAAACTGGTCGCTAAATGTTGATAGATGACGCCATACCGGCGAGTCAACTGATCTATATTAATATAAATATAGATCAGAGGGCGAGTCACGGAAACTAGATAACGTTTGTCCAAGAAGTTGCTAGATTTGTCACTAGGCTTTTGAAAAAAGTGTCAAAAGGGGCGGGAAAGTTGCTAAATCTAGCGACAAAATAGCTAAATTGGCAGCACGGACGCGCTCTTTTCACAACAATGCAGGGCACAAAGAATTCACAACATTCTTTTACAGTTGTGTTCTCATTATAATTTTATGTAGCTTATATGACAGATTTGTGCTGCACATGTTGCACTTAATTTCCTTTTCAAAGTGATTCCAGTCATATTAAAGCTGCAGTCCGTAACTTTTTTTTTGGTTAAAAATGATCGAAAATCAATTTTTGAGCAAGTACATAACCAGCCAGTGTTCAAAACTATCTCTTTATTTTAGCTCGATTCACAACGGTAAGCTTGTAATAATGTTTTATAATAAGAGCGACATGGTGGCAATATTTTTTATTTTGGGGGTGTGTTATTGGGTATTTTTTTTATTAAAAGGAATTAAATAATTAAAAGATTTAAGGGAATAAATAAAAAGAAATAAGAACGGTAAACGTTCCAGGTCTAATGTAATTATTAAATAGTTATAGTTCTCAAATAGTTGTAATATTTACTCTTATTTGTATGTCTAATAGGTCAGAAACGCAAAACGTTTCTTGTCTCGTCACATTCTGTTATGAATTACATTAATTATATCATATTATTAATCAAATAATAGCATGTTTTGAAATCAAAACGTCAAAATTTCATAAATATGTTGAGTAGTAACATCACTGGATATAACTGTCGGTCTCTGAATATTTCAATCATAAAACAGTCGTGACATATTAAAGGTTTAGCTACTTGCCATGTAGCTACTCTTTCACTGCTAAAACGAATGCGTCACATCGGAATTCGCACACATTCGAACAGTAAGCCCCGCCTTCTTTGATTTGATTGGCCAGCTCACTCATTCTGACAGTGATGAGTGCATTAGACCAGCCAACTTTTAAAAGAGTGGTGCATAATGGAGTACAGCAGAACAGCATCAATGAATTCTAATTATTGGGGTGGACGTGTCCCCCTTAATATCTATGGTGGTTACGGTCCTGATCTGAAGTGTCTCAGCTGAAGGAAATAATCCATTATCTATCGGCCTAATTTCTAATCAATAAAGTTTTATCACATTTATCACGATACGATATCCGAACTAGGTGATGGACCTTTTTCTGAATCAAATGCACAGTTTAAACATCTAAATTCAGTGTTTAGTTTGTGCTCTTTATACAGCAGCGAGACACTCCTTATAAGCATTTCAGTTTTGTGCATTCTGCCCTAACAGGGCCACATTGTGGAGGTTTTTATGTTTGCTCTCGAATGGTGTCAGAGTAATTAGCAGAAGCGGGCGGCGCTTTCCTGCGGTCCGTCAGGCTGTCGGGAGCTCTGGCCCTGATTGACGCAGGAATCAAAGGCGGCTCAGGCAGCCCGGGCCGCTCGACAGCATGCGCAGTTACTTCAGTCATGCAAATTGCACCCGAGCTTCCCCTTGACAGAGATTAATGAGCTTGAGCCGCGCTCTTTGTTTCGGCGCGCGGCCATTTAGTGTGAAATACAATCCAAAAATATTATCTATCCCCAATTAATCCAGCAAATTTGCTCATACCACACATGTTGTTTTGGGCCAATTTGCAGCGATGGGGGAGGATGTCGCGAGCACAATTACATTTAATTACTTGCCATCTAATTATGTTCATTAAAAGCTAATAAAATAAATGAGTGAAGCAGCTTTAAAATCTCAGAGTCTTGTACTCTTTCATGTGAAATATAGCTGTGGGATTTCAGTGATGTGACTGATCGAATTCCATAGCAAAGCAGACATTTCTTCATTTGTGCCTAAATCCATGCAGTTCAGCAGATGACAGTTAAAAAGAGCTCAGCGTCATCACGGATGGTTTTTCTGTTTCACTGGGCCGACCACGCAATAATTACAGGCTTGTATGGGGGTAAAAACAACAACAGCCTTGAATCTTGAATGCTGGTCTATGGGAAATAGATTAAATTTTGCATGAAAGGAAGCTGTGCTAGTCTTTTCTTCCCTATGGTGACGTAGTGAAATGCTTCTGGAACAAGAACAAATGTAGGGCGGGGCTTGATTTGTCCGTAAGGGAATTGATTGGATGGTTGTGGTTTGCTATTGGTGGATCTCATGTGAGTGACAGGTTGCCCCGCCCTCATCATCAGAGAAGAGAAGAGATGCTGCAAGAGGGAGGAGAAGATATTCTGATTCAAGATTATGAGGAACATGAATTTAAAACAATAACACTCTAAAAATTGCTGGGTTAAAAACAACCCAAGACATGACAGGAGCAGAAACAGCAGCCAATGGGAATCTGTGGAAAGAAAACTGGTATCAGTAGGCTGTTCCAGTTCATTAAATGGCAATCTTATATATTCATATAAATTATATATTATATATTACCTTGTGCCATCTCATCTTTCAGGCATTTAAGTTTCAAACGTCAAACGCATAGTGCGACCACAGCGCTAGCACACTAGATCAACAGTGTTATAGTCAGTGGAGCACACAGCAACTTTTTTACATATGACAGAGATGTCGCGTCGTGTTTCAGCCCAGGCCGCACATTCGTTTGACGGCCGTGAAACTGTCATGGTGGCGCCGGTGCGTCATTCGCTTTGAGTGTCGATCCGGTGTGTGCTGTGTTTGTAGAAGGCTAGCACTGTAAACAAAGAAGGTAAAATATGAAACTACAGATGTTTTCCTCTTTGTACAGTAATAATTTTATAGAAATACAATGTAATACAAACCTTTTTTCTCTGAAAACAGAAAACAAAACGACCGTTAAGTTCCAGTTTTAACCGGTTTGGTACAGGCTACCCAACATTGGGTTACATTTACCCAGCGCTGGGTAGGTATGTGAGGAGGTTCATAGACATTAAAAATGACCCAGCAGCTGAGATACAGAAAAACTACCAAGCACTTGGGTAAAAATATTAAAAATAACCCAATAAAATTACCCAGCAGGCTGAACCCAGCATTTGGGTAAAAATATTAAAAATAAACCAAAAAAATTACCCAGCAGTTTGAACCCAGCTTTTGGGTAAAAAAAAAAAAAAAAAACAACAGCATTTTCAGAGTGACCCAGCACTTGGGTAAAAATATTAAAAATAACCCCCCCCCAAAAAAATACCCAGCAGCTTGAACCCAGCTTTTGGGTAAAAAAAAAAAAAAAAAAAAAAAAAAAATAACCCAGCATTTTCAGAGCGACCCAGCACTTCGGTAAAAATAACCCAATAAAATTACCCAGCAGGTTAAACCCAGCATTTGGGTAAAAATATTAAAAATAACTCAATAAAATTACCCAGCAGGCTAAACCCAGCTTTTGGGTAAAAAAAAATAACCCAGCATATTCAGAGTGACCCAGCGCATAGGTAAAAATAACCCAATAAAATTACCCAGCATGCTAAACCCAGCTTTTGGGTAAAAAAAACCCCAGCATTTGGGTAAAAAAAATAAAAATAAATAAATAATAATAAAAAAAAAAATAAAAATAAAAAATAAATAAATAAAAATAACCCAGCAATTTCAGAGTGACCCAGCACTTGGGTAAAAATAACTCAATAAAATTACCCAGCATGCTAAACCCAGATTTTGGGTAAAAAAAAATAACCCAGCATATTCAGAGTGACCCAGCACTTGGGTAAAAATAACCCAATAAAATTACCCAGCATGCTAAACCCAGCTTTTGGGTTAAAAACAACCCAGCATTTGAGTAAAAATATTAAAAATAACCCAATAAAATTACCCAGCAGGCTAAACCCAGCTTTTGGGTAAAAAAAAAAAAAAAATAACCCAGCATATTCAGAGTGACCCAGCGCATGGGTAAAAATAACCCAGTAAAATTACCCAGCAAGCTGAACCCAGTATTTGGGTAAAAAAAATAAAAATAAATAAAAATAACCCAGCAATTTCAGAATGACCCAGCACTTGAGTAAAAATAATAAAAATAACCTAATAAAATTATCCAACCTTTGGGTTAAAAAATAAAAAAATAAAAATAAGTGAACAAAGAAAGAGAAAGAAAACAGGTAAATAAGCACATTTTAAAGTGTGTTGTGTTCTGCCGGCGGGAGGCTGATGTGAGTGTCCGGTGTGTGTCGAGGTAAAACGCTGCCATTAGAATCGGCGTGTGCGACTGCAGCGATGCACAGATCAGTGCTGCGTCTCCTGCATATCAAAGCCAAACATCCTCTGCAAATTCATCTCCTACTGCGAGCGGCTGCACAGCTGGTTAACGCCGCCGCATGAGCCACTGGCCTGTTTACATGTGGCCTCCACACACACACACACACACAAACACACACTCCCCTCTGATCCACTTCTCACAGCCATTACATCCTCTGATTTTATCGTGTCCGTACACTGATCCTTTGATTTCGGTGCACGCGCGGCTTCCTCTATCCCTGATCCTCAGATGCTCTACCTGTGAGGCTAAACCCATTCCACGCAGCCTGACCTCCGCTTTCACAGCAATCAGCCTCATGCCGCCTCGGGACCCCAGATGTCTATCTGCTTTTGTCCTGGACCCAAAGGAAACGCCGGCTTTCTCCAAGCGCCACTGAGGATCACTCCCTGATTCAGGAGCCAAAGGTCACACGCTCGTATCACACATGCAGTGCCTTCTTACACTGGATTACTCCTCCATGTGGTTATCAGAACTGGCAAAATACACTTTACCAGTCTGAGGTGAAGCTCAGGTGATATTTGAACATGCTTTATGTGAAGAGAATTATAGACTTATTTTTGAGAACAATAAATGTAACAGTGAATCAGCATGTAGTCAGAGTTCAGACTCACATAAAAAGAGCCCATGTCGACTCATGCGTGCTCGTGTCTCCAGACAAGTGTAAAAGACTGATGTATTAACACAGTAAGAGGTTTAACAGTGGTCAGAAACATTGAATGAAATGTACTGATCATTGGAGCAATTTATGATGAAGTAGCCTTAAAATAAAGACAAGAACAACACTTAGTTAGTTAGGGTTAAATCACCCAAAAATGAAAATAATGTCATTTATTACTCTCCCTCATGCCGTTCCACACCTGTAAGACCTTCATTCATCTTCAGAACACAAATTAAGATATTTTGATTAAATCCGATGACTCAGAGAGGCCTCTTCCTCTCTCAAGATCCATAAAGGTACTAAAAACATATTTAAATCAGTTCATGTGAGTACAGTGGTTGTACTTTAATATTATAAAGCAACAAGAATATTTTTATGCACCAAAAAAACAAAATAATGACTTTTTAACAATATCTAGTGATGGGCCGATTTCAAAACACTGCTTCATGAAGCTTCAGAGATTTACAAATCGAATCAGTGATTCAGATCTCCTATCAAATGGATAAACTGCTGAAATTACATGAGTTTGGCGCTCCGAGTCACTGATTCAATTCGTAAAGTGTTTTGAAATCGGCCCATATAGATATTGTTGAAAAGTTCTTATTCTGTTTTTTTTGGTGCACAAAAAGTGTTCTCGTCACTTTATAATATTAAAGGGTTAGTTCACCCAAAAATGAAAATAATGTCATTAATTACTCACCCTCATGCCGTTTCACACCCGTAAGACCATTAATGTACTAAAAATATATTTAAATCAGTTCATATGAGTACAGTGGTTCAATATTAATATTATTAAGCGTCAAGAATATTTTTGGTGCACCAAATAACAACTTATTTACTGAAACTTGGGTAAAAATAACTCAATAAAATTACCCAGCATGCGAAACCCAGATTTTGGGTAAAAAAATAACCCAGCATATTCAGAGTGACCCAGCACTTGGGTAAAAATAACCCAATAAAATTACCCAGCATGCTAAACCCAGCTTTTGGGTTAAAAACAACCCAGCATTTGAGTAAAAATATTAAAAATAACCCAATAAAATTACCCAGCAGGCTAAACCCAGCTTTTGGGTTAAAAACAACCCAGCATTTGAGTAAAAATATTAAAAATAACCCAATAAAATTACCCAGCAGGCTAAACCCAGCTTTTGGGTAAAAAAAAAAAAATAAATAACCCAGCATATTCAGAGTGACCCAGCGCATGGGTAAAAATAACCCAGTAAAATTACCCAGCAAGCTGAACCCAGTATTTGGGTAAAAAAAATAAAAATAACATAAAAATAACATTATTTACTGATGGCCGATTTCAAAACACTGCTTCAGGAAGCTTCAGAGCGTTATGAATCAGTGTATCGAATCATGATTCAGATTGCGCGTCAAACCGCCAAACTGCTGAAATCATGTGACTCTGGCGCTCCGAATAGCAGATTCGACACAAAAGATTCATAACGCTCCGAAGCTTCCTGAAGCAGTGTTTTGAAATCGGTCATCACTATATAAGTCATTATTTTGTTTGTTTGGTGCATCAAAATATTCTCGTGGCTTTATAATATTAATATTGAACCACTGTACTCACATGAACTGATTTAAATATGTTTTTAGTACATTAATGGATCTTGAGAGAGGAAATATCATTGCTCCCTATGCAGGCCTCACTAAGCCATCGGATTTCATCAAAAATATCTTAATTTGTGTTCTGAAGATGAACGAAGGTCTTACGGGTATAAAACAGCATGAGGGTGAGTTATAAATTACATTATTTTCATTTTTGGGTGAACTAACCCTTTAAGGTTGAACCACTGTACTCACATGAACTGATTTAAATATGTTTTTAGTACATTAATGGATCTTGAGAGAGGAAGGAAACACTGAATGAAATGTACTGACCATTGGAGCAATTTATGATGAAGTAGCCTTAAAATAAAGACAAAAGCAACAGTTACCGATTCTTAACTTTGTCAGAAAATGTCACTATTTTGCGTTATGCGTTTAAAATGACATTTTAAAGGTCTATTTCCTCATCAGACTGTTTGGTATTAAATGTTGAACATGTCGGTTTGTAGTTTATAGAATTAAATATTACGTTTTCCTCCCTAAAGCAATATTAGTGTGGCATTATTAAAGTTTATGTTTAGGTAAAACGTAGCGCTTATATGTTTAAAATATAACAAGCAATGAAACAAAATCCTGGTCTGAAATCGATAATTATCAAGTTAATTACCGTTACGATTGACTTCTTCAAGTAATGTTCATTTCGCCTCACGTTACAATCCTCCAATCAGCTTCCGCCATGCTCAACGACAATAGTCATCACGGCCAATCAGGCGCGCGTTTCCTGTTATGTCACGTTTGAACGCGTTCGCGGGAGTTGATGAGGAAGTGACGCCGTGAGCCGCAGAGTCTGAAGTGTTTACAGTGCTAACCGTGTTGTTTATATCGTGAAAGTGTTTTTATTTGTCTTCTCGGGTGAATCATGGATTGTGTGTCGGGCAGCAGCGCGGCTGTCGCAGGTACAGTAGCGCTGAAGCGAGCGCGTGAGATGACAACATGTTTTAATGTGTAGATTTAATATCTATCTGTGTACCAGATGTAACGTTAGTATTTAGATAGAAAACACATGCATTCGATGCTTTATCTTGCCTTTACACGATGATACTAACGTGTATGTCTTTCACTTTCTCTAAAACAATTGCAAAATTCACCATGACTACAGTAAAATCATGTATTACACGTCACTGTCATTAAATAACATCGTGCAGCTGCTTATTTTAAGGAGATATCAATGTCAAACTGGTTTTTACCATGCTAAATACTGTAAGTATGGGTTAGTCTTCTCTCTCTCTCTCTCTCTCACACACACACACACACACACAGGTCTGAAGCTGATATCAGTAAATAAATAAATCAGTCTGTCATTAATGCATGTTTTGTGTCTGTCTCTCTTCCAGATAAGCCGGTGAATAAGATGAAGATGTGCAGAGCAGAATACAGAAGTATCAGCAGGTTCATAGAGCCGCTGCGTCCCTCACGCCAGTGCATGGAGACGCTGAAGACACAGTTTCCACAGTAAGAGCAGTGCATCACACTCATGCCTCATCACTCCAGAAACACGCTGCACACCGGCTTTCTTCAGAGGCTTGCTTTACTCTCGCAGTCAGTTGCTGATCACTCTGGTCCTCTTTTTGCTCCTTCGCAGTCAAAAGTGACCGAAGCCTTGAAATGTAACAGGAAAACCAATGTATAAATGAAGAGTTTGGTTCCAAAACACTTTAACTGCATTTTGATTAATTTGAGTAAAAATGTGTTTTCTTTACCAAGAAAGTGGCAAGATGAAAACCACTATTTTCTGTTTCAAACTTTGACATAGCATCTTTTGGTTATAAAAACATTAAAATCTAGATTTTGATTTTGAAAGGTTTATTCTAAAAAAATTTTCCCACAAAATGCAATAAATCCATGACACCTTGTTTTTTTTTTTTTTTTTTAAAAATGCAATTAATGCATCAATATAAAAGTTATTTTTCATATTGAAAATACACAACAAAGTAAGTTGATTCACATATATGACAGAGTCTAAACTTTGTCAATCTTATATACAGGCATTTGACTAAAATACATTCAGTCGTCGCTCCTAAAATGAATTCAACGAGTCATCTTGTTAATGTTATAAATGAATTATGTCTCTGTTTGTCATTACTGATTAAAGAGTATCTGGCGCCACCGCACCATTAAAATAAACACATTTGCCGAGTACATTGGTATTAAAAACAGCTTTTAAAAACTGTTCATGATTCAGTTTTGGGGACCGTGACAGAAGTTTGATGCTGTCGTTGAACTCGAGTGCCTCATCTTCTAAATCTCCTCACGTTAATGATTACATTTCGATGGCTTGCGTTTCTTCCCCACCGCAGAAACCACCACAGGTTCATCAATGCCATAAAAATTACTCATTTTTCTGTTTTTGTTGATCACAAAGAACAAAGTAGATAAGGAAAACTATGCCAGGTGTATTCAGAGCGCCGCCATTACTGTTTACAGTGCGTGGAATGGTGTGCTGTGATTGGTTGAGCGGATATATCGTGTTCTGCAGAGAAGAGAGACTGGCATTTGTTGCGTTTTGGAAAGGAAGGGAGGAAACATGACAGAATAACACGACGGATATCGCATTTTGTGCAAAATTAATAAATGACTTTTCAATAATGACCAGATACAATACTGATTTTGCCGGAAACTCAATTTTTTTTTAACCAAACTCTTCATATTTTATTGTTCAATAATATTTTTTTGATTATTTTTTAAAATTTTGAGGGTGTTTTATGATACTATGCAATATTTACACAAAATTTTTTAGCTTTTTTTATTATTATTTTTCAGTTTAAAGGGAACCCCTGGTGTTAAGGGAACACTCCACTTTTTTTGAAAATAGCAATGATATTACGCAGCTTCTCTCATAAATGTCTCCATGGTTGCAAGGCACGCTCCCTGTGCAAGCAGGGGGTCACAGGCGCTGCGTAATATCATTGCACTGCTGCACTCATGGTGCGGCAGCAAAGTTCTTTGATTATTACGCCTCAATGAGAGTATAGTTCCTAGCCATATTGGCCTAGAAAATCACAACTTTTCATTTTCCGTCGGTCTTAGTACACGATGTAACTACAGAAGAGTCGAGTTTTAAATTGGAAAAATATTGAAACTCTTTGGTCATTTTTGAGCAAGATGCTAACGGTCTAATCAGATTCAATGAACTATGCTAAGCTATGCTAAAAGTGGTACCGCCAGACCCGGAGATCGGCTGAATGGATTCGAAAACGGTAAAACTCAACTGTTTAACTCTAGGGGAGTTGGAAAATGAGCCTATTTTCAAAAAACGTGGAGTGTTCCTTTAAGACTTGTATGGCTTAATATAATGTAAATGATGTCTCTTACTGAAATATGAAGTAGAAAACCCATGAAAGATTTACGTTATTTAAAAAATCCATGACATATTTGGACAATGGGCGGTGCCATTTTGTTTGCATTCTATGTCGACGACGTCAAGTGGTTGCACTCACTGCTCTACTGACACTGTCCTATTGCTGTTTTTACTGCAACACAACTCTGAATATTATATATGATGCCACATTGTGCAGCTTTTGGTTGTAATTTTCAGTCGATGAGCCACAAGAGAAGCGATCTAAGTCTTTATTGCTTTACTAGCGATACGAGGAGAAAAGAATGGGAAGTTGTGAAGAATGTGGATGAATTAAACTTCCTAAATGCATCTTTGTTCTCTTCACTTTAGCCCTGATGACTCTGGACCTGATGTCACAAATATATCACAAATATGCAGATTTAAATATTTCAAAGCTACAATATTCTGAAAGGATATTGCTTCAGAAATTTTAAATTTATATTTACACCACAAAAAGAAATCCTATTTTTTTTCCGGACAAGCATCTGTTTTTACTCGTACAAGTGAATGACAAGGCTTAATGTCGAGCCCTGTATAAAGTCTTAATGGGTCGCGTTTCAGTCACCATTTCATATTGTCTGACAACAAAAACAGAAAAATATATAGATGAAACAATTTTATTGGGAATTTGGCTGTATTAAAAAAAGAGCAAAAAGGGTAGCTGCAGAGAAACAAACAAATTGCCGCATTACGTCATCTATCGACATTTAGTGATTTTATATATATATATATATATATATGTATGTGTACTGGCATTACATTTAAAAATTGGCATTAAAAATGCATTAAAAAGCATTAAATTAGATTTGATGAAACCTGCAGAAACCCTGAGATTAGTGCCATCTAGTGGGAGTAAAAAAAGAAAAACTAATGTACACATAACATCAAAATTCAATAAAAATGTAACAAAAATTAACAGGTTTGCTTTATCACAGCTTAATAAATCGGGGTCTGATCTGATTTCAACCTCTTATTTGAGCAAAAAAATGTAAAATTTCAAAATGTAAAATTTTTCTGCCGTTTTTGACCAAAGAGGACCAGTGGATTAATTTGAGCTTGATTAATTACAGGGTGATTATTATCAATGTGAATTTAATACATGCTTATTTAAATATTTGTCTGTGTAATATTAGGTGCTTTATTTTTTCGACCACAATTCGAATGTCATCTTTACTGTGATATTTTATTAGATCAAATATCTAGGGGAAAAAAAAAACTGACACAGTTGAGCCTCATGTCTGTATTTTATCTATCTAATAATCTGACATTAGAAGAGTCTTCATATGGTGAATATGTTGATTGTGTGTATAATGGCAGAGCCGTGTCTGTTGTGTCCGTGACACTGAGAGCGTGTCTTTATTGAATGTAACACATGTAATCCCGTCAGACCCCTGAGACGCCCATGATTCTTCAGAGGTCACTTAGAAAGTCATATGAAGCAGGAGCTTCCTGTTTTCATCGTGCAGTAATCACAGCTCCAGTACAGCCCCGTGCGTCCCGCAGGAATACAGCGTCTACCCTCAGTGCGCCGCCGTTATTGGCGTCAGCACTTTATAGAATGCAGTGTGTATTAGTCTCGTGCCCCAGATGTGCTGCTTTATATGCCATTGTCCTCCTGGAATATCCTGATATATGGCCTCGTTCGCACCCGCTCACAGTGTGTTTTGTCTTTCAGGCAGGTTCAGTGCAGGACTAACGTTTGCACTTATTATTCCCATGACCAGAAGCATGACCAAAACAACAGCCAAATTTCAGTAGAGTGCATTAGTGCTTCCCACTTATTCAGCGGCGCTGGTTCCGGAATGATTTTCTCCATTCAAAAAAGCTTTGTTAAAAAAAAATGAACCAAACCATGTGGCTACAAAGCGAATCACAACATTTCAAACTTTGATTTGAAGCAAAAAAGCTTTTGAAAATCAGAAAGATACAAGACTTAATGGTTTTAGTGAAGGAAAGTACTACAATCCCATGAAGCATTGTGAATGGCAATCAAATTAAAATTATGTAGAAATATAAAACTATTAATTTAAAGTTGTTTATTACATCTATAAACAATTTATTTTACGTTTACTGCAAAATATGCATGTATGTACACAAATATTTAAAGGGGTCATGAACTGTGTTGTTTTATTGTTTTATAATGTTTCCTGGGGTGCACTTATAATGTTAGTATGCTTTCTACATCAAAAATTGTCATAATTTAGAAATAAAAGGCATTTTTCCTACCCTGATTTTAGCCTCTGAATCCACAGTGAAATGTCCCGAATACAAATAAATAAAGCTCAACTGAGACATTCACATTGATGAAAATAAATAACCATATTCCTGCATTAGGATCCTTTGAAAGGTAATGTTATTTTAGTCCTGTATCGCTCTTCTCTCCTCCTCATCTCACTAACACACCAGTGGGCGGGGCTAATGTTGCAATGATGAAGTAGGCGTTGATTTCTTCAGCGGAGGCGGAGTTTCACCATCTATAGACACATTCCAGGATCAGTCGTTTGCTGGGTCTGGTGTCAATGAAAGCTTTTATTAGACTAACAAGGAAGTTTTCAGTTCTGAAACTTACAGGATCAAAAGCTCAAGGAAAAGTTATTTCTCAATTCAAGTATTTTGACAGTGTAAGGAGACTTGATTCCATCATCTGAAGTGCTTCATGGGAGTGGCCAGAGCTAAAGAGCTCTTTTTGGCACAGTTTACTCACCGTGACTCTGATTGG
>VTFQ01000225.1:0-24999 GCA_036281575.1 Ancherythroculter nigrocauda
AGGACAGCTGGCGAATGTGCGACACGCATTCGATGAACTCTTTGGGTCTGAGGAAACAGAAGCACATTGTAAAAGAGATGCTCATCATTGAGAGCTGATGCAAACACACATGTGATGATTTTACCCCTGTTGCATAGCAGACGGCGGGTGATAAAGCCAAGGCAGGTAGCGAATCACTGCTTTGTTGTCTCTGTGGTTGCCTTTGCTGATCTCCATCGCAGCAATCTGGGCCAGACCGACCTTCAGATTCCCGCCGAACGTGTCCTCGTGCAGCGGCTGACAGCAGGCCTTCATGTGGCTCTGAGATACACACACATCACGCTTTCAGCATTTTACATTCATGCATTTGACACACACTTTTATCCCAAGTGACATAAAGCTTCTCATAGGCCGATTTTCAGCAGATTTCCAGTCAAAGCCTCGGCTGTGCAGGGGTTCGGTCTGTGATTACATGTTAACAGCTGTATCGACTCCGATCCGCACAACTTGTGTTCTGAAGAACTGACAAGCGGCTGGAAATCAGCTTTCATTGTACTATAAGAATATCCTGTAAGTTTCAGAACTGAAAACTTCCTTGTTAGTCCAATAAAAGCTTTTATTGACACCAGACCCAGAGAACGACTGATCCTGGAATGTGTCTATAGATAGATGAAACTCCGCCTCCACAGAAGAAATCAACGCCTACTTCATCATTGCAACGTTAGCCCCGCCCACTGGTGTGTTAGTGAGATGAGGAGGAGAGAAGAGCGATACAGGACTAAAATAACATAACCATATTCCTGCATTAGGATCCTTTGAAAGGTTATTTATTTTCAACAATGTGAATGTCTCAGTTGAGCTTTATTTATTTGTATTCAGTACATTTCACTGTGGATTCTTTGGTAAATCAATCACATTTCAGCGCAGGCTTTACAAACAGACTTTTAAGATATGAACTCGACAATAGTGCAACATGTCAGTAACTGTGTTCATTCTAATGCCTGATCTGATATCACGTTGTTTCTCTTAATAGGATGAAAATAATCTGTTATTTAAACGGTGATTAAATTATATATATAAAGCGATCAAAGAACGGTCCCTTTACAATCACTGGAGCTGTCAATCAAAGAGGGCATAAACTCGCCGTTTGATTGACAGCTCCAGCGATTGACTGAGTTCTGGACTCGCGCCAAAACTCCTGTTTTATTCAACAAATCACTGCTTTCATGCTCCCAACAACATGTCTGTTATCGGCTACAATGTTCATCACTGCAACCTTTTATGCCACGATCTAAATATAATGCCATAGATCTAAATGTAATGCAACACTTTTCACCATTAGTTAACGTTGAGAGCTGTAATAGTAAAAAGTGCTAAAAGAGAGAGTAATACTAAGCTATTTCATAGGCAAAGATGTCAGCCAATCACAGCAGTGGGCGTTTACACTGAAGTCTCACAGCAGACACGCCCCTTAAAACAGAGCGTTCAAAACAGAGGGCTAAAATCAAGGTGAAAAAATACATTTTATTTCTGATTTAGAAAGCATACTAACATTATAAGTGCACCACAGGAAACATTATAAAACAATAAAACAACGCAGTTCATGACCCCTTTAAAGGACAGTTGTGGTCTAATGGTTAGAGTCTCAGTCTTGTAACCCAAAGGTCGTGTCTCAGTACCGGCAGAAAATGTAGGTGGGAGAAGTGAATGAACAGTGCTCTCTTCCACTTTCATTACCCACAGCTGAGGTGCCCTTAAGCAAGGCACCTAACCCCCAATCACTCCGCGGGCGCTGCAGCAAAACATGTCTGCCAACTGCTGCGAGTTTGTGTTCACGGTGTGTGTGTGTGTGTGTGTGTGTGCACACTTAGGATGGGTTAAATGCAAAGCACAAATTCTGAGTATGGGACACCATACTTGGCTACATGTCACGTCACTGTCACTTTAGTAAAGTTTTTTGCTCAAAAAAACAAACGAAAAAAAAACATATATATGTGAAAATACAATTATTTTCAACCGTCATTCTGACCCTCTGTCTGAAATAACCAGTTTTTAAGGCGCGGCTCCTTTAAGGCTTGTCAGTAAACGGCCACTGTTATGATTGGCTCACGTCACTGCATTGATACAAGAAAAGTATCAATGCCCGCAGGTGAGTACGTGTTCTGAAAACATTATCCATATAAAATCATCATTATACAAATTTCATGTATTCCCTGAGAATCGAATCCATGATTTTAGTGTTGCTAGCGGAACGCCCGTCCAGCACTGAGACAGACGTGTGCTGAAGTTTCCATGCATGAACATGACAGCCAATGCACAAAGATACATGAAGCATGACAGTGCTCACTCTCAGCCCTGATGTTTAGATGTGTGTGACAAGTACCTTTAGTTTAGTCAGCGTGTGCATGTCTGCGATGAAGTCCAGCAGCTCGCTCAGATACTGCCTCAAACACTCCATGGCCGCCGTGGTACACTGAGGGCACAGACATCTGTGACGTCTACAGTCACCACTAATACACAGATCACACTAATGAATGATGAGTCTCACCCCGGGCAGAGCGGTGATCATGTGTTTCTGGAGGATGGTGGACTCAGCCAGCCTCGTCCCGATGTCTGAACACACAAACTGAGGACGGCAGAAGATACGAGACGAGCATTAATGACTCTCAGACTGATCACATGAGACATTTCCTGCAGTTTGATCCTGCTCACAGCTGTTTGCACACAGCAGCATGTGACACCAAACCAACCACTGATCTTTAAAAAACATTTTTGTATGTTGAAGAGGATATGTGAAGCTGTCATATTAGTAGTACTAGCAATAGAAAACTAGATATGCACCCAAATGGCTTCATGGTTGTTTGATCTAATGTCCCTTATTGTGAGACAGAGATACACACATTACATTTAATCACAAACTGAAGTGAACTGATCTGAATAATGACACTTGTCCTCTGTAGAGCTGCTTAATCAATACTCAATGAACTTTACAACATTAACACTGTCATTTACCTGTTTATTACTGTGAATCTGTATTGAATCAAGCTGATTTCACATGTAGTACCTGCACCAGCAGCAGTAGGTTGGTATCAGGAATTGAGGACTTGAACTTCAGAGCCTGAAGCAGCTCCAGAACGACGATACGCGACATATAGAACTTGTCCCTTTCCTGCATGAAAGAGGAAGAAAGCAGATGTCATTGAAAAATGTGTTTGCCAAGATATAGACACACTTCTGAATGTTAATATCTTTCATTTGACAAGTTAACTGCTGATTCTATCTGATCACTAGATCTATCTATCAACAGCAAAAGTCCATAAAATATCATATTTTATCAAAGTCCCTTTAAGACAAGTCATTTCACTCGGCGGCCATCTTTGAAACACCTCTCGGGTGTCTGACTGTTTCTATAGAAACCGGAACCTCGGACGGCTGCTGCAGTGACGCAATGACTTTACCAATCGGCAATTGGCTCTTATTTAGAAGGCGGGGCTTGTTCCGCCATTTTGCGCGTTGCATTTTCTCCCATTCAAAAAAATACGAGTTATTCTACAGTCTTTGATTTTATATACATATATCTGACAACAAACAGCACAAATGTGTTGAGGGTCACAGCAGTGTTTCCTGTGCACATGTAGAAACAAACATTTCTCAACCTGTGTGATCTGACTCATGAACAAATGATTCTGATGAGCCTCTTCTATTAATAAATCACAGTCTCAGAGGTTCTGATTCAGTCTGATGAATCATTCCAAACCCAATGTAAGAATATGACAAGGAAACTACAATAAAAAGAACTAAAAGAGAACAAATGCAGTTTTTTTAAAGGATTAGTTCACTTTCAAATAAAATTTTCCTGATAATTTACTAACCCTTATGTCATCCAAGATGTTCATGTCTGTCTTTCGTCAGTTTAAAAGAAATTAAGGTTTTTGATGAAAACATTCCAGGATTATTCTCCTTAGGCCGTGTGTCCACCAGAGCATTTTTTCCAGCTGCTAGCGTACTTTTTCAATTGTTTTCAATGTAAACGCCGCGTTTTTAAACGCCAGGAGCGTAACGAGGCGCTGAGCGTCTTTTTCACGCTCAAGCGCTGAGAGCTCGGCGTTTTTTACTGGTCGCCTCGAGTTGAAGAATGTTCAACTTTGAGTAAAACGCTGCGCTCATCACTGTCACTTTTTAGCCAGCCGTCCAATCAGAGTGGAGGAGGGGCGGGACAAATACAACTCCGACCAACTGTCACACTCTTGCTGTACAGCGACATCAATAAACAGAAACAAAATGGATGAGAAATTAATATTGCTGGTCTCCGAACATACATAGTAATTAATTTCACATTGTGTGAACATTTTTAGTCTGAAACAAATTACCTGCAAAATCAGTTATAAGTAACAGTGACGCGGATATTCCGTGTCGTAGCAACAAAGCGTCTCAACGGAAAAAAACGCTACGCATCTGAAGCGCTCTCGAGCGTGCACAGATATGCGTTTTAAGCAGAGCACCTAGCGTTTTCAGCTGGCTAAAAACGCTCTGGTGGACACACGGCATTATAGTGGACTTCAATGGCCTCCAAATGGTTGAAGGTCAAAATTAGTTTCAGTGCAGCTTCAAAGACCTTTAAACGATACCAGACGAGGAATAAGGGTCTTATGTAGAGAATTTTTTTTTTTTTTTGAAAAAAATGTAAATGTATATGCTTTATATAAACAAATGATTGCCTTCCAAGGGCTTTTGCCAGTTCTGTATTTTCCATAAGTTGAATAGGGAAGCCGTAGGACATACAGCGTTAGCTTTTTGGAGAATACGGAAATGCGGTTTTGGCAGAGGCACTTAGAAGGTGATCATTTGTTTATATAAAGCATATACATATACATGTTTTTTGAAAATGACTGATCGTTTCTCTAGATAAGACTCTTATTCCTCGTCTGGTATCGTTTAAAGCCCTTTGAAGCTGCACTGAAACTGTAATTTTGATCTTCAACCGTCTGGAGGCCATTGAAGTCCACTATAAGGAGAATAATCCTGGAATGTTTTCATCAAAAACCTTAATTTCTTTTAAACTGATGAAAGACAGACATGAACATCTTGGATGACATGGGAGTGAGTAAATTATCAGGAAAATTTTATTTGAAAGTGGATTAATCCTTTAAGCTTTGCTCAAATGTTTTTGGTGGAGCTTAGTTCAGGAACCTCTGCTTTAAAACCACATTAATATCAATGAAGATCAAGGTTTTGTCTTCTGCTTTTCCATACAAAGCACTGCTTCAGTCACAGCATGTAGATGTTATTTTTAAGAGAAAGAATAATAATAAAAAAAGAATTAATAGGATTTTTTTTTTAAGAATTAGGAATTCTGAAATATACTCTTCTTCTTGCTCCTATCGCTACTGGTTCAGAAACACCAACAAAAATTTACATTGATGATGATGAAAGGATCAATAATTATTCCGTTTAATCCCCAATTTTTACCAGACATGAAAATATCCAAAGGATGTGTCATTAGTAACCCTTTGAAATAACAAAAAATTATTTTTTGAATTTTGTGAAAAGTGTGTGAAAACTTGTGTTGCGACCACCAGATTCTCTCTGCTGGAATAAACACTGACATAAAGGCTTGTTTACCTTGCTGAAGGTTTTGTAGCATAAACCACAGATCTCTACGAGATACGACAGACTGAACACACCGTACTGGAGAACAAAACTCAGCAGCTTGGAGAAGGGCTCCAGCAGACTCTGCCAGAGAGACACGAGAGAAGCAGTGAGGAGCTTTATGACCATAACACACACATCTGATCGTGCAAACAGTCATTTGATGCGTCATTCTCATATCATCTGACAGGAACCTTAAATACAGAGCCAAAGAAATGTGCGAGCTTACTCTTGTTGCATTTGTGACTGGAATCTTCAGCAAACAGATGATTATTCTCAGGCTTGAGTCCAGCGGACACTTCATACAGGAAACAAGAGAAAGTGTTAACATGAGAGCACTGTGTGTATTTCTGCAGCACAGGAAGACTGAACCGGACCTTGAGTGGCAGAACAGCAGGTAGTTTGGTTAGAAACGTCTGGAACTGGTTGCAGATGGTGGTCCACAGGTTGCTGGGCGAGTCCATGGGAAGAGTCTCCATGAAGGTGGCGATGTTGTCCAGACAGTGCAGTATAGCGCCTCCTGCTGGCAGAGACTTCTTATTGTTCAGCCCCTACGATGACACCATGAGCTTTACAACATGTGTGGTTTATAGATACCCAACATCCACAACCCAACATTTACAGTTTATGCACATGCTATTAGTATAAAACAGTGTCAAAATAACAAATGCAAGGCTGTTCCTGGAAAATTAAGCACTAATTGTGGAAAACAAATCCCTTCTGTAAGCAGAAAAGTAAGTAAAAGGCTGTAAATACAGTCACAGAGTGTCTGTTTCGTGTGTCAGTACCTCGAGCAGCTGACTCAGCGCTGCCACAGAGCTCAGCTCATTGAAATCAATCAGAGACGTGGCCAGTGTCCGCAGGAAGCTTCCATCTGAGAGCCAGAGAGAGCAATGCCAGTGAGATATGAGTGTTTGCCTGGTGAGTGTGTGACTGAGGTGTTTCTCAGACCTTTAATGTTGCTCTGGAACAGCTGTGGCAGGATGCCGTTGGGAGCGAGTTGATGGAGGACGCAGCGGAGGAACTGCTTGGCCACGCCAGCGACGTTCCCGGGAATCAGCATGCTGCACACACAGACAAGTCATAGGAACTCCGGCTCTTTTTAGGGAGCTGGATCAATTGAGCCGCCTCTTTCGGCCCCCAATGGCTCTTCATTTACAGATTTTTATGATCGCTAGCACACATTTCTCAATACTCGTGTCACAGTGATCACAGCTTCAGTCTATGTGGGATAAACTGTGGATCATTTATCATTGCTTTGGCACAAAATGCATTCGATGACGACATCTGTCAAATTACATGAATTCATTTCTCACTTAGACACAAACACCAGCACAACTCTACGAACCTACAGGTCAATTTCCATGTGTAAATACTCTTTTCAAAACTGTTAAACTTCAGTTAAAAACTGAACATAATACAAAACTGAATAAGACAGACATTAGCTACATTTCTACAGTAACACCATATTAAACTATATTCTGAATCTAAAAAAATCAAATGCTATCAAAGCAATAAGATGTAACTGAACACCTTCACAAGTGTTAGCTTTTCAGTGTCATTACCCTCCATTCAAAAGGGGAAACTTAGGAATAATTTTGCACTGGCTTATTTGGCATTTATACACTATCAAGGGTACGGCCTTACGGTGGTTTAGTTAGTATCTTAAAGACAGGTCTTTTTCTGTTCTCTTCATCTTCTGCTCCTATTATTAGTGGAGTACCTCAGGGCTCTGTTTTGGGTCTGCTTAACTTATTTTTTATGCCAGTGATACACAGCTGTACCTCTTGTTGAAAGCTGGCGTTTCCATTCAACCTTTGTTGGAATGCTTCTGGTTAGGGGTGTGCAGCGGAGCCAATATCTGTATCTGTATCTGTAACAATCTCAAAATTATTCGTATCTGCATCTGTATACGGATAAAACCGGAAGTGGGCATGGCTTTACCTGGAAGTTCGTACAATTACTTGAGAAGACCGTTGTCTATTAAATCCTATATATCAGCTTTCTTCGTAGATATTACTTCGTATATTTTTTATGATTAAAACATTTATTAAAATATCTGCTAACTGGAAGACTTTCTTGACGTACGTGCAGTTGTGCTTTGGATGACATGATCCGATTAAAAGGCTATTTTAGTACAGCATGGAAAAATATTTTTTTTTCCCAGACTATTTTTTCTCCTTTTCAGTTTTCTAAAATATAAAATTAAAATAAAACTATGAGCTTTTCCCATTGCCGCCCCCTGTCTATGGAACCAAGTGCCTCTGGGCATCCGCCTTGCACCTTCCATTACCCTTTTTAAATAAATTTGAAACCATTTTTAAACATATCTCTACTCACTGGCATTTAAATACTATCATACTCCTGTTTTATTGTCTGTTTTGTTTGTCTTTACTGTTGTTATTTTATGTTTCTTTACTCTGTTCAGCACTTTGGAAAGCTCTGCTATGTTTAAACGTGCTACATAAATAAAATTTAATTACACTGTAATGCAAACATGGGCCAGGAAACAAACTGCAGCGAATTATGCACAGTAGAGTGCAAGCATGGACCAGGAAACAAACTGCAGCGAATTATGCACAGTAGAGTGTGTTATTCTTTTTTTGTAAAGACATTTTTAAAAATCAAATGTGTAATGCTCCTGTTTTTTATGTTTTTAGGTCATTGTTTTACGAGTGACAAAGTATGTTTGTTGGGTGAAAGCTTTGCTAGTGTTGTGAAGAATGACTTGATTTGAGACATGAATTAAGTGTTTTGGTAGTTTAGTGCATTTTAAATGTGAAATTAACTGCCATGAAGCTGAAAGTTGGTTAGGAGAACTGTGTGAACTGTTTTGAAAAAGTGACCTAATTATTGAGGAATGTATCCTAGCAATAGTAAAAAGCTGTACATTATTCAATGTAATTATACTAAATTATAAAATAATGTAAAACATCAAACATTATTAAAAATGCATATTGAACATTATAGTGAACTCTCCAAAACACAAAGCATTCCTAACGAATCACACTCAAAATGAACACGGTGTGCCATATAACAAATAAAAAATAAATTACAGTGTGCAAAAAGAGTAACTCACCTTTCAGCCTGACCTGTGAAATTGGAGTTAGAGGCCAACCTGCAGGATTAAAGCAAAAAACTGAAAGAAAGCCATAGAGACCCTAGTGAATAAGTGTCTGCAGACGGCTCTGATGTGACCGTACCTGCCCACAGACTGCATGATCTCCAGCAGCAGCGGAGCGGCCAGATCCGGACTCAGATGGATGAACATGGACAGAACCACCACCGCCAGAGCCAGAGTCTCCTCGTCATACTCCTCCAGGACAGCCCCGCAGTCCCGGCACCTGATCCAATTCACACACAGTTGAGGTATACTGCAAGTCTTCACACTAAAACCCTGACGCTCACTCCCCACCTGTCAGCCATCGTGGTGGGCTGCTCGTCGCTGAAGTCTTCTGGTGCTGGAACAAACATGCTGACGGTGCTCGGAGCCGACAGCAGACTCGTCTTTGTAGGACCTGCGAGAGTAAATGTAAAGGATATTGGGACACTGTACATCAGAGTGGGAGGTTGTGTGATTTCTCATGACAGTGAGTGTATGATGATGAAGACCGACCCGTGTCCCAAGTGCTGATGTTCTGCGGCGCGCTGGACTGATGCTCGAGCTGACGCTTCATTAACTGACTCATAGTCACGGCACCCAGAGAGCCTCGCTTCACCTGACGATACTGAGCTGGAACAGGAAACACAACGTCATGGGTCTTCATATTCACTAATATTATCGATTTAAACTGAACTGAGCTGAATAATGACACTACTGTCTTCAGTAGAGCTGCTTTACCGCAGAATCTGAATGTGTCTCATATTTGATGAAGTTTGCATCAGTAGGGGTTCAAGCACGTTGTGCTAAAACTCTATTGTAATTGTTAAAATTTGCAAGGTTCAGCATTCTCCTCTAATAGTGATCAGGCAGACCAAACCGTAAGTCGCAGAGACTTGAAATTTTGAGGTCTGCTAGTACTCACACCGTCTACAACGTCTACAATGCGAAATTTTCAAGTATTTTGGATTTTTTGAAAAACATACTTTAGCGAACCAGCCCTAGGTTTTTCGCCCAATCGGAACCAAACCAGTTCAGCAAGATTCTCTGGAGTCTGATTGTCAATAATTATCAAAAAAGTTGAAATTTTAATTCACGGTCGCTAAGAGCTGCCAAAATGTTAGAAGTGGGTGGAGCCATTTTTACTAAAATGTCCTAACTCATGAACGAATGAGATATTTTCACCAAACTTGAACTTGAACCCTGACAATTGACCCTTCACCGGGAGTTTGATTGACAAGCGATCTAACCAATCATCAATCACGCCGAATCCGCCATTTTGTCCGACAAAGCAGTCAGGAGTTAGAAGATTAACCTCGGTGGCCTTAAACTTGAAAAATGTGTATTTACGTCTTTCTGCGTTTTAAACAACATTCCTTCTGATGTTCATTCATGTTTATTTGATGCTATAAATGGACTAGTAGGAAGAGATGATCGGTTCACGAGCAGCTTGAACTGAGGCGCTACAGTGATCTGACACGACACATTAAAGAGCCACAAAACGGTTTTTATTGTTCGAATTTCTTAAAAAACTACACAGTTTGATAGCTGGGATTTTGTTTAATATCATAAGTAACCTGCTCTGTCTTGTCTGTCGACGTGTTGTCAGTATCCTCTTTGCTCCGCGATGTATTTTTCACTGCGTGTGGCGTGACAGCGCCATGGCTTGGCGGACAAAGCAACAGTAACTAAGGAGGGCAGGTCTTTGCGAAGGGTCAATTGCTGCTCACAGCTATATTTGATTCTGTTATTTTGCTGTTTATTACAGTGAAGCTGCTTTGAAACAATATGCATTGTAAAAAGCGCTGTAGAATAAAGCTGCACATTGCTTTTTCCCCACATCTGAATCTGTTCAAATCTCTCAATCTAACAGCACAAATGAAAGATCATGAAGCAGAAGCAGTGGGCTGGTATTCATATGGAAGTGAGTGTGTAAGTGATTTACTGGATACTGAGGAGCGATGGCTGGTTTCGGGGACGGCAGCCTCCAGAGCCGGAGCCGAGGCCGATTCTCTGGGCTTCTCCAGGTTCGTCAGAGATTTCTCATCTGTACATAACATGTCTGAATGTCAAAACCTTCAGTCTCTGAACTCTTCTCCACAACGGCATAACATTGTAACATAAACAAGTTTTCCAACAATAACAATAGGACAATAACTAGTAGTCTGAATGTGCACTGTGCATTATGTGAACTAGATTAATGCCTTTAAATTCATGATAGTTAGTCTCATTGTTATTCTACTGAAGGTCTTCTTATTCAAATTAAACAAAAACTGTACAAATACAAATCAAAAAAGATCCTGTATATTATCTGTGAGCCGACTGACCTGACTCTGCGGCCGGTTCTCTCATCTTGTCCAGAGTGTTGAAGGAGATGTCAAGATATTCCCTCTGGATGGCGCTGACAGCAATCTTCCTCTCTTTGCGCTGGCGTGGCACGATCTGAATCTTGAATTCGGCTTCGTCGCTCTCGTCGTCAGGTTTGGGCTCGCTGTCTCTCTCATCAGTCTCGTCGTTGTCCTCATCTCCTGGTCCTTCTAGAGACTCGTGCGCGTCCGCGGGGATGTGGCGCAAGACAGACCGGTTCGAGGGACTCGTCCCACTGTTATCCTGCGTGCAAGAGTCATCCAAAGATGCATTTGGCATGTGTGACGTCTTTCTGAAGAGATCCCTCTTCTGTTTCAGAGTCATGGTGCTCTCCTGATGAGCCGTGGAGTCTGGGAGCTCCAGAGACGTCGGTTCAGGCTTCTCACGCTGCTGGTCCTTGCTGCAGTCCTCTATGCTGACCTGGACGACGGGAGACAAGTGTGCGGCCTCAGGTTTGAGTCTGAGCGCCTCAAACAAGTCCTCGTTGCTCTCGACAATGCGCAGAGGAGGCAGCGGCTCGAACACCAGCGAGTCGCTGTCGGAGAGTGAGAGAATGGAGCGCTTCTCAGGGATGGACGTGCAGTCTGAGGAGAGATCTATGAGATCTGGATCGTCCTTGTCCAGCGCCAGTCCACCGGGGATGGTCAGCGGCGAGTCCAGGCCGGCGGGTTTATCTTCAAACGTCTCCATACAGCTCAGTCGCACCTCTGGGATGATGGGCCTGATGCTGTCGTTCTGAGCGCTGGAGCCTCTCCGGTCCATGATGGAGTGGCCGTTGGAGGAGTCTTTCCCATGGTGCTGCGCTCTGTGCTGCTGTCTGCCTGTAGAGGAGGACGAGGAGGGCTGTAGGGCCGGTGGACCCTGCAGGTCGCAGCGGTCAATGCAGGACTTGCGCCGGTGTTCGTCCAAATTGAAGAGGATGGAGTCGGTGTTGCCGATGTCCAGAGACTTCTGCTTGTGCATGGCCTGCAGTCTCTTCTTCCTGCTGCTGCTGTCCTCTCGGCCCGAGTACAGCAGTGTGTCCTGCAGCGCACCACCCTCCTTATATTCGGCCAGCTCGATTTCACCTGAGGAACAGGAGAGCAGAAGACGATGAAAGTGCCGTGAGCACACATGGATCTGCCCAGGCTAGAGATGTGCCGGTATACGGTAATACGATATATCGCGATGAACACGCAAGAGAAGCATGAGTGAGTGAAGGAGACACGCTGAATGAAAATGCACATTATCTCTCTTGCTACTTCTACACTAATCTGGATAGGGTTGGGCGATATGGCCAAAATCACAATATGAGTAATTGTATTTCATGATAATGATATAAATCACAATATAGTTATTTTTGCTTTAACAAGGTTTTTGTGATATCAAATTTTTTTGCACCATTGAAATTTCATAATTCTTGCTACCAATTTCAATATTACAAAAATTAAAGGTGCCCTAGAACTTTTTTTTAAAAGATGTAATATAAGTCATTTTTTTAACTAATAATTAGAAATGAGCCGATTCAGGGTGTGTGGCCCTTTAAATCTGGTGCTCCACCCCCAAGAGCTCACGCTTGCCTTAAACAACATAAAAAAAAGTTCAAACAGCTCATATAACCCTCAAAATGGATCTTTACAAAGTGTTAAGTGTAAGTACAGTGTTTATTTTGATGTTTACATTGATTCTGTATGAGTTTGAGGCTATGCTCCGTGACTAACGGCTAATGCTACACTGTTGGAGAGATTTATAAAGAATGAAGTTGTGTTTATTCATTATACAGACTGCACATGTTTAAAAATGAAAATAGCATCGGCTCTTGTCTCTGTGAATACAGTAAGAAACGATGGTAACTTTAACTACATTTAACAGTACATTAGCAACATGCTAACGAAACATTTAGAAAGACAATTTACAAATATCACTAAAAATATCATGTTATCATGGATCATGTCAATTATTATTGCTCCATCTGCCATTTTTCGCTGTTGTTCTTGCTGGCTTACCTAGTCTGATGATTCAGCTGTACACAGATCCAGACGTTAATACTGGCTGCCCTTGTCTAATGCCTTGAACATGAGCTGGCATATGCAAATATTGGGGTCGTACATATTAATGATCCCGACTGTTGCGCAACAGTCAGTGTTATGTTGAGATTCGCCTGTTCTTCGGAGGTCTTTTAAACAAATGAGATTTATATAAGAAGGAGGAAACAATGGAGTTTGAGACTCACTGTATGTCATTTCCATGTACTGAACTCTTGTTATTCAACTATGCCGAGGTAAATTACATTTTTGAATCTAGGGCACCTTTAATACTAGCCTACGTAAAAAAAATAAAAACTCTCAAGCTCACTGAAGACAAGTTAACAGTAAGTGATAAAATAAGAACAAAGAAACTAATTACAAGCAATAGCGCAACAAACTACAAAAGAACAAAGACACAAATGAAAACATAGAAATAAGAAATACTACATAAATTGAATAATCAAATGTATAAAAACACTACATAGCCTTCAATGTATTAATTAATATAGATTAATCCTTAGTAACGTTACAAAAGTTATTCAGTCAAGAGCAGTGAGTGATTTTCTCTTTGTCTGTTGTTGTTTGATTAACAATAAAGGATTAGTTCACTTTCAAATAAAATTTTCCTGATAATTCACTCACCCCCATGTCATCCAAGATGTTCATGTCTTTCTTTCTTCAGTCGAAAAGAAATGAAGGTTTTTGATGAAAACATTCCAGGATTAGTCTCCTTATAGTGGACTTCACTGGCCTCCAAACGGTTGAAGGTCAAATTTACAGTTTCAGTGCAGCTTCAAAGAGCTTTAAATGATACCAGACGAGGATTAAGAGTCTTATCTAGCGAAACCATCTGTCATTTTCGAAAAGAATACAACTGTATATGCATTATGTAGACACAAATTATTGCCTTGCACGTGCTTCCACTGGAAAAAATAGAACTAGCGCTGCGTTCGTTCCGTAAGTAGAATAGGGAAGACGTAGGACATACAGCGTAAGCTTTTTGAAGAATACAAAAGTGCGGTTTTGGCGGAAGCACTTGAAAGGCAATATTTTGTGTTTATAAAGCATATACATTTACATTTTTTTTCGAAAATGACTGATCGTTTCGCTAGATAAGACTCTTATTCCTCGTCTGGTATCGTTTAAAGCTCTTTGAAGCTGCACTGAAACTGTAATTTTGACCTTCAACCGTTTGGAGGCCATTGTAGTTCACTATATGGAGAATAATCCTGGAATGTTTTCATCAAAAACCTTAATTTCTTTTCGACTGAAGAAAGAAAGACATGAACATCTTGGATGACATGGGGGTGAGTAAATTATCAGGAAAATTTTATTTGAAAGTGAACTAATCCTTTAATAACACAGACGGCAGCAGAAATATTAGGCTGCTGTCACTTTAAGTGCAAATGGATCCAATATACTGTTACACATGCGTTTTCTTTCTCAACTCTTTACAATCTAGCAGTGTTATTTTTCTAGTCATATTTTCATATATTCATTTGTCAACATTTATTTTCGTAACAGTGTTATAATTTAAATATTTTCATTATCGCCATGACGGACATGCCCCGCCCTGAGTACTCGTTTTTGATCAGGTGATCAAATGAAAAACTGACAAAAATGCCCATCCATAATATATATCATAACAAACATTTGTTTATACTTAAACATTTTTACATTTAATGCGTACTGAAAATATGAATAATGTATATGAAAGTTTGATACGTCACATGCCTAGTGCCGACACTCACTTCTTTGAGCGCTGAGCTCCACAGGCTGATACTTGACAGACTTGCTGCCGCCGATCCTCTTGAGACGAGCGAAGAAGGTCTGCGACTCCTTACTGCCGGCTCCCGTTGGAGTGTCATGGATGTCGGACTCGTCGAACACGCTGTCCTCCTCTGCACAGCAAAACACAGGGCATTAATGCAGCAGGTCGACAGGAACCGCTCAGATCTGAGTGCCGTGCCTCGTACCTTTCTCCTTCTCGCTGTAGCGGCTGATGTTGGAGTTGTCGCTGTACAGCGGGCCGGCGGACACATGCGACCTGCAGCTGTGGTACTGAGCGTTCAGCGTGTTGATGGTGATGTGGATCAGATGGAGCACCACCTCTTTACTCATGTCCATATCTCTGTACGGATACTGAAACACAGCGAAGACATGCTGAGACTGAAGAAGACCACAGTTACTTACTAGGTAAAAACACAAATGAAAACACAACCTTCCAACTATGTTAATGCTTTTAGGTAAATAAAAAATACATGTTCTTTTCACAGGAGAGATATTAAACCACTTATATTTTGGTTAAAGAGAAACCAACAGACAGTTGTTTGATGGTATTCGGCATATTGTTTCTAGTAAGTTTCTAGACCTTGTCATGTGAGGAAACCGATCCTGAATGTGACCAAAACAAATGACTCATTTTGAGTTGATGTCATGTTGTTGTGTGTGTCTGCAGGAGCGTCATTAACCAGCATTAATCGCCTCTCCCATTTAGAAAACTGGATAATGTTATTCAAGTACCTGTGATTCATCACAGTAAAATCAATTTGGAAAGTAAATGATGTGATTAAAATTTAATCCACTGAAAAGAATGCTGTTCTGCTTCAATGATAAATTCATTTTTCTTCCATTAACTTCTATTACATATAACTGTGGTTTATTTTAATTTGATGTGTATTGTGTAGTGAGTGGCATGACTAGGATTGTACAGACTCCTGCCACACCAACTGAAACACGTGAAAATATAACACTGATTTTGAGTTCACAGATTTGACCTGCTCTGCCACTTTTTATCATAAACAATGAAAAGATCAATGTCTTTGTTGTCTCTCCTTAAATGATACAAAATAATACCAAATAATAGTGGTCATTCTATTCATTCTGAAAGGTCCCGTTCGACTTACAAAGCTACATGTGGGATTTTGGTTTTCTGTTATTTGTTTTCCTTTTTTCTGACTTGACAAAAAAATCTGCTGATACTAGTGTATTTGCATATTTCACATATGTAGGTATATTCTCAATAAACATATCTATATAAAACAGAAAAGCTTTGTTTAGGATCTGTGCAAATCAAGTTTGATATACTGTTTTTTTTTAATGTGGTTTTTCTAAAAAGTGTTTTTTTCAGTAGGTTTTAGGCATTAGGACTCAAATACTATGGTATATGCTGTGTAATTCAGGAGTGTTTCAAACATGATGACATGAACACAGAGATACGTCAGCTATAAATATGAAGCAGCCGATGAGATGAGGGTGTAACAGTCAAATCAGGCTACGGCTGCATGATTATGACAAAAATCATAATTTTCGATTATTCCCTTGAAATAGTAATTGCGATTATTAATTACAATTATCACAATTACATTGAATGATATTTTGAATAGCTTTATACAATTGTTAGAAGCAACTGCATGCCATATTTTTAATGTAAAATAAAAATAAAAAAGCTGAAAAGACTCTTTCTGATTTTTTTTTTACTGCTTTTCTATAGCATTAAGCCTCAAATATCAACTATACATTGGTTTGGTTTCTTCTTTAAATAAAAAAAAGTAAACATATGCATGTAATAATAATAGGGGCTTTCACACCATGTAATAATAATTAATCATGTGGAACAACCTCTAAGTAGGTTTTCCATAGAGCTGGCAAATTATTTTGTCTGAGATTGATACCAGTTATCTAAAAAGACATGGATAAATAAACAAACAAACATTTTCTTAGAAAAACTCAAATCTGAATGTTTATTGTACTGAAATCTTACTGATATGTCACTGGCATAATAATTTGGAACGTGGTGTAGTTATAGGAACTAGCTACCAGGTTGGTTCCCCGAGAAGTAATGTTCCCCTCGAGCTGTTTTCCTGGGTGCATTTGCACCGCCAATAGGAACTCTGAAGTGATGTAAACTGCGCTTGTTGTTGTGACTTTTATTTTGACAGTGCTGAGAACAGCTCAGCCAGAGCCTGAGCAAACAGTGCTCGCATTCCTAGTTTACGTATCCAACGCATTTCCGTCTTCATTAGTTTACGATCTGTTTAACAGTCCTGTCCAATACGTTATTAGATAGAACTGTAATACAAAGAAAGGAGCCAGTAGCTTTTGCCATGTGGTTGATGCCCAATGTCGTTAGCTGAGCAGAAATACATAATCATGTTTCTCTTGATCTGCTCAAAACCGCGCTGGATTTTCTCCTTAGCGTAAAGTTGAGAGGTCCATCTATCACTGTTTTCCATGTTTGTAGTGTTAGTTTGTGGAGTAAATATTAGGGGTGGGATAATACATCGATGCATCGCGAATCGAGAAATGATTCTGGATCGATTTCGATATTTTTCGTGTGTACCATGATTCTCTCTCGAATCGATTCTGGGCTTAGTTTTCAACAGCAGATGGCACTGCTTTCTTTAGAAACAGTCATACTCTGCTTGCTTACACACACCACTTGAACCTTCTATAAAATAATCATTCATAAAGTTCATAAAGGTTGAAGTGAATTACGAGGGTGTTTGCAGTGGGCTGTTTACATGAATCTTGTGTCATAAAAGCATTCTGAGGTGAAAGTACATTCACAGACTCAGCCAAATGCACAAGTGCTCTTTTTCGTGAGCATTTGAGCATGTGGTTAAAAAACAGCCTAGAGTGCCATCTGCTGTTAAAAACTAATCTCAGAATCAATTTGCAATGCATTTGGAAAATATCAGATTTGATCCATGAATCGCGATGCATCGACCTATTGTCCCAGTAAATATATAGGCTGTGTACACGGCTTTTTAAAAATGGCAGGTGCTGGTGTTTCGTGTGCGTTTGACCAATCAGCGTACACTTACATCACTGGTAGCTCCTTTTGTAATGGGTCAGAATGGGTCGTAATTCGCCACTCATAACGTAACATGCTTTAAACACACCTCTTAAACATGCAGAATAATGTACAGGAAAGTGGATATTTTTTGCTGTAATCGCACCTTTGAATGATTACGAAATTGTGGCATCCATAATTGTAATCGCAATTAGAAATTCGATTAATTGTGCAGCCCCAAATCAGGCATCTTCATCGTTTATCTTGTGTCTTTTAACAGGGTTGCCTGACCGGCCCACCAGCCGTAGTTAGGTTAAATACCTTGTAGAGGATGACGAGCAGGGCTTTGAGCCACATCTGTCGTATGTGTGGTTTGAGGGCCCACAGCGAGCAGCGCGGCGGCTCCTGGAAATTCGGCCTCAGCTGTGGACACGTGCAGTACTTCAGCACCTGCACCACCAGCGGCAGCAGCTGCTTCCCCAAACCAATGTTGTAGTCCATAACCTGAAGAGACCAAACACAAGCAGTCTGAAACCCCGTCACGCTCCACAGAAAGAGGCGAGCAGACAGCTGAACTCACCTGAGCGATTCCTGCGATGAAGGCATTGAAGCAGGTGGAGGAGCGCATTTTCTGAGGGGTGATCATGAAGCATCCCATCTGCTGATCGTATCCCAGCAGGACGTACAGATGCCGCTTGACTGTGTTGAAGGCTTTGGCGCTGCCGATGTCTGCCTCGGCACTGCTTTTGTCTTTGGCCATGAACTTCATGAGCACCATGATGAGCTGGTGGACGGTCTGGTGGTCTATACCGGCGTCCTCCGGCAGCAGATCTTTGATGACGGAGTCTTCCTCCGGAGGAGAACTCTCACCTGCATGGCAACAGCATGCGTTTACTGTCTTCTGCAGACACTATACATGATGATTAATATACAGGACATGCTCAACCGATGTTGTCCAAATACCACATAAAGTTTTGAGCGACACTACACTTAGTTGGTAGCTTGGTTTCTTTGTCAGCAGCATTGCGCCACACACTGACATCTCACTGCATGGATCGCGGAAGTCAAATATTGGGATTAAGTTTATGGATTAAACACCGATGTTGCGGCAGATGTTGAGTGCATGACCTTTGAAACTAGTTACTAATGTACTAATGTTATAAAGACTTTCTCTATTACACGGTTATGCCAGTAGGTGGCGACCAGTGACTGTTAAAATGTATTTGATAGAGATTAATTTAAAAACTCTGGATGAAACAAGTCTTCATTCATTAATTTAAAGCAATTTTTACATAATAATTTAGACCCATTTATAACATTTTAGACATTTTAAAACAGACTCGTTTACAACACTAAATCCCAGACAGCAACATAGTGTAGCCCAGATCCGGCCCACATCTGGTACTTGTAGATTACACACGGGTCAGATGCGGGCCGGATCTGGGCCGACACTATGTTGCTGTCAGGGGAACATTTTGTCAGAACTTCAAGTAAATTACATATTATTTTGTTTGGTTGTCTAATGTTTTGTTTTCAGAATCATGGAGGAACAGTGATTTAAATAAAAAAATAAAAAACATTATTCAGAGTCATAAATTAAGCTTAAAAGAATATATAATATATCTGGCTTCTAACTTTATATTTGAAGAGTTTAGATGCAAAAGCCACTAAACACCACCTCCGTCAAAAATTAGATAATGATATTGAATTAATGCTCTCCGCACATAGTACACGTTCATAAAATACTTTAGCTTCAAATCAGCTAAATCCCAGTGTCGGCCCATTCAGAAATACCAGTTCATTGGCAGAAACTGCTAAACACCACTTCCCTTTGTCAGCAAAAGCCTTTAAGTCCACCTAAGAACCAACCGGAAGATGCAAATTGAATCATATGATTTCAAGATGAATGGCGGTGTGCGCATGAGCCGCTTTCCATTGCAGAGCTGCAAGTTCTCATCCTGTTTTGTCCATCGTTACAGTGGCAATGACAGGATTTACTACTACAACTAACAGAAACAGATGTTTTAATATGTCTTGTTTTCCAAACAGGTGGACTTAGATATTTTTGCAGGGAAAAAAAACCCCACACACAGTATGGACTTGCAGCAAAAGACAGTCAAATTTGTTAAAGGTGCCATAAAATTGAAAATTGAATTTACCTCGGCATAGTTGAATAACAATAGTTCAGTACATGGAAATGACATACAGTGACTCCATTGTTTCCTCCTTCTTATATAAATCTAATTTTTTTAAAAGACCTCTGAAGAACAGGCGAATCTCAACATAACACCGACTGTTACGTAACAGTTGGGATCATTAATATGTACGCCCCCAATATTTGCATATGCCAGCCCATGTTCAAGGCATTACACAAGCCAGTATTAACGTCTGGAGCAGCACACAGCTGAATCAACAGACTTTATGCAGGTAAGCAAGCAAGAACAATAGCGAAAAATGGCAGATGAAGCGATAATAACTGACATGATGCATGATATATTTTCAGTGATATTTGTAAATTGTCTTTCTAAATGTTTCGTTAGCATGTTGCTAATGTACTGTTAAATGTGGTTAAAGTTACCATCATTTCTTACTGTATTCACGGAGACAAGACTGTCGTTATTTTCATTTTTTAAACACTTGCAGTCTGTTTAATGCATAAACACAACTTCATTCTTTATAAATCTCTCCAACAGTGTGTAATGTTAGCTTTAGCCACGGAGCATAGCCTCAAACTCATTCAGAATCAAATGTAAACATCCAAATAAATACTATACTCACATGATCCGATGTATGCTGCATGACAAACATTTTGTAAAGATCCATTTTGAGGGTTATATTAGCTGTGTGAACTTTGTTTATGCACTGTATTATAGAGTCGCGAGCTCGGGGGCGGGGAGCGCGAGCATTTAAAGGGGAAGCACGCTGAATCGGCGCATATTTAATGATGCCCCAAAATAGGCAGTTAAAAAAATTAACTTCACAGACACATTCAGTGGACACCTTAGACTTATATTACATCTTGTGAAAAAGCATTCTAGGGCACCTTTAACACTCTGAGGTCTGAAGGTATCGCCGGCGATACCACCGTGGTTTTTTTCTTATCAGTGTGAAAGAGACTCAAATACTCCGTCAATGTTGCACATACAATTAAGAGTTATACACCATTTTAATCTGTGGAATATCTTCTTTTATTTGTGTACACTCAGAGTAAAAACAAAATGTTGTGCTTTTTGTAAAATAAAGAAAACTAACATGATGCGTGATCTCTCGTCTCCCTCTGAACGAAGTCCAATCTGATAGTTCTTAGAAAATGAACTGTAACTTAGTGAATACTAATGACAAAAAAAATTACACTTATGTCTAAAAAAACGTTAAGATGTCAGGTTTTAAAATATATAAGTCAAATCGAAAACAAACCTTCTGTGTTTATGTAATCTGTATGAAAAGAGAGCCATGTCAGAAGTCTGTGATTCAGCTCATTATCTGTTAATGCGGCCACGCCCACGGAGCCAGCGCTATTCAGACGCAAATTCAGTCAATACATGCATTCGTCATCTCAATTGTGTATTTATTGTCTTCAAAAGTGTTTTTAATAGCCATATTTAGCGATCTCTTGCCTCTGTTAGTTCCTTGATTGTCACATGATATGCCTCTTCTTTTACTGAGGCATTTGTGGACAAAAGGGGCAAGAGCGCCCTCCGGCTCAAGTATGAATTAAAAACACAGCATCCAGCGCTCATAATGATGACAATAAATATAGAATAATAAATATTACTTCTCTGTATAGAAAATTGATATAAACATATGAAAATCCATCAGTATTTCTCCAAATGTGTATGCTTTTAAGCATATTAAGAAATTATGGTCAATATAAGATTTTAAGAGTCAAAATGTGAAGCTTGAGTCTTAGATCTTTTTAATGATGTATAGTTTGTCAACTGCACATCAAGATTTAGGCTCTATAATATAACAAATATAGTAGCCTATATGAAATGCCCTAGAGGTAGGAATGTTCAGACGCTTTGCATCACAGAAATACATTATATTTTAAAGTATATTAAAATAGAAAACCATTATTTGGTTAGAGACTTCTTTTAAAAACATTATAATGGCAATGTGTTCAATCTTTTGACTGGTAGTGTAATTTAACATAGGCCTATACAAAATTTTCTTCATATCATGTGCAATAATACGTGCATGCATGAGATCACAAAAATCATGTTTTTTTTTTGTCCTGAGTGGACTTTAATCCTGTTATCAGCATGATCACAGAGGGTTTTTTCACAGCCTACCTGACTGAAAGGCCTCATTAATATGCAAGTCATTTCAGGTCATTATTATTCAATTCTTTTGTCTTCTCAGGTGAGAATCACCCATTATACATGAGGATTCACGCCTCCATGCATACTGTGTTTCTTGACCAAAAGTGTCTTAGAAAATTTAAATCTCTCTATTGTTTTATATGAAGGAGTAGGCAGCATAATTTTTACATAATTCTGAAGCAAAAACTCTAGTCTACAACCTCCAATACCCAGAAGTCTTATGAACACAGATGTAATATACTTTTTTTGGCCTTATTTCAGTGACTTAAGTTTTTTGTTTTTTCAATAACCACGCATAAACATTATTCCTTCAAAAATACAAACATGTACGTACATGTTCCTCACATATTATTGTAGCCTAGTTTGTGCTGAATACAGTGTAATGACACTTTTGTCATTTATATGTTTATGAACAACTGAAAAAAGCACAAATGTCAGGGCATGTCAAAACTTCTCCAAGCCCCAAATCAGCCTCAGACTCCAAAGGGTTAAATACCAATGAATTGACTAAAGTGACATTTTTGAAAATAAGGCATTTCAATACCTGACTAATAACCATTTAATTGCCATTAAAGTGAAAAACACAGCAGCCTGGTTAAAAAAATGCTTATTTAAAATTAAAAATGTTAGATGGACTTAAAGGTTTTTGCAGTGGAACCCTTCATTTACTAATTAAAATGTACAATCTTTATGTAGCCTACATTAACAAGGATCTGGGACAATTATAATGCATTATAATGGATGATTCTGAAATGTTTTCTTATTTTAAAGACACTTATTATCCAGTGTGCGAATTTCTGCACACCACACCCTTCTAGCCCTTCTGCGATCCATGTCTCACTGGACATATTAAACATCAAACATGGATGAGGAGAGACTGATGGTTGAAGATTAGAATCGGGTATTATATGACAAATTCCTCAAGGAAAACCACAAAGCATGTCATTTGGTGAAGTGTCAAAAAAGTGCTCGTTCTCTGTTTTACGTTCATCCGCTGCAGTGTGTTGGGAGTGTGAGTGTTTTGTGAATGTCTCGACTCTTGAGTAACATTCACTGTAGACAGGCACATTACCTGACACACTGTTAGAGCATCAGCAATGGATGTTTTCATTGTGTAAGTAAGCCATGATTGACTGTCAGCGGTGTGTGCTGTGTTTGACCTGCTTTACCTGCCAGCACTTTCTCCAGCATATTTCCCAGTATGGGTGCCGACTGCTCCTGTCTTATGAGTCTTAGAGCTGAATCCAAAAAAAAAGAGAAACAGGACTTCTTTGGTGAATTCACAGAAAAATATTTGAGCAAAAGTATCATTTCACTGTTATACTGTAAAGGCTATCGGCAATCAGCTCAACAGACTGAGTGTGTGACAGACACTGATGGGAAGTTCTTGTGAATTCATACATTCAGCTACGACAACAGCCAGTTCAGCACTCACGCAGTTTGTTGCACAGCGTCTCCGGGAGTGAGAAAGCCCGTTTGGATTCAGACGGACCCTTGACGCTGTCTCGTAACGAGCGGACGCTCTTCTGCCGGTTGCGGGCGAAGCGAGCGCGTCTGATCTTCCACATGGCGGCGTCGCTCAGGTTGGCCACGTTGGTCCTCACCGCAGTGATGGCTTACACAGTAAATCAACACATGATAAGCATATCTATATGATCTACACACACTCTATGGATGCTTGACAAGAGTAGTTTGTTTCAACACACTCACTTGTAGGAAAAGGAAACTCTTTATTGCAGTCCAGGTGCAGCTGCGCCTCCAGCGACAGCGTCTCGAAGCGGTTGACGAAGAACTCCCAGCTCAGAGCGGGAATCTCCCGCTTCAGCGAGTGCAGCAGCAGCAGTTTGCTGAGGATGACGGGACGGTCCCGGACCACCGTGTCAAACTGGAAGTCCAGGCACAGACACAGGCCCTGGTGGAGACAAACACAGACACGTCTGTTCATCTGACTCTGCCTTCAGAAACGCTGTGATGGCGATGCCTCTCCGCTCACCTGCAGCGCGGGCCGTTTGATGGTGTCCAGCAGCAGCCGCGCTCGGGTGGCCACGGCCGGGTTGACGTCCTCCACACTGGCCAGGAAGCAGCAGAAGGCGTGTGCTAGAGAATACTTCAGCAGGTGGCTCTTCGTCACCGAACCGATGTCCAAAAATCGGCACAGCACTGCCACTCGCTCCACTGAAACAGACAGAAGACATCAACCAACATCTGCCTGATGACATCAAACACCATCATGTTGTCATGAACACTGGGGTGCTGTGGGTGTTACAGTGCGTTACTAAGATGTTCAAAATGTGTGTTTTTAAAGATTCAAACCGGGATTCAAACTCAAGTCACCTGAAGCACAACTGCACTACAGGACAGAGTGCTGCTGAAGTGTTTTCAGCTCATTTTTATGTGGTTATTATTGTGTTTCAGGTGTTTTCTTCCTGTCTGGTGTTCAAGAGTCTCTGGTCCTGTTTCCACCTGGTATTAAGATGCGTTTTGGTCGATCTGATCACAAGTGGACGACGTTAACACAGGTGTAAACAGGGTGTGAAATGTTTTGAGCTTGTGTAGTCTAAAATGCATTCGATCAGATTGCTTTCATAGTGTAGACGCTCATGTGAATGTGTTCAAACAGCGCAAAAGACCACCTGCTCTCCACCTACTGACTAGGGGTGGGACAAAATATCCATAGGGCAATATAGTATATCGTTGACCTTCTCCGTGCTATACGAGAATTGATACACTGACACCAAATATTTATATTTTAATTAATAAAACAACTCGCTCTAATAAATT
>VTFQ01000226.1:0-25039 GCA_036281575.1 Ancherythroculter nigrocauda
GGAAACACTTGCTGAATCATATCTTGGAGACAAGCAGTTAACAGGCAATTAATGGCTATAATGCAGTAATTCAACTTAGTCTAATCACTTATGCTATGTGATGCACCTACAAATCATAATGTACAATAGCTGTCAAACATTTAGACACCCTGGAGTGTTTTTAATGATTTTAAAAACATGCTTATTTAAAGGCTTCTGCTTAAATGCTTGACATTAGTTTTGTCAACAAATATAAATTGAAATTCAAATGTAATTTATAGAATTTATAATAATACTATATGTACCAGTCAAAAGTTTAGAAACATTACAAATTTTAATGCTTTTGAAAGAACTCACCAAGGCTGTGTTTATTTAATAAAATAAAAAATACAGTAATATTCAGAATATTACTACAAGTTAAAATAATTGTTTTTTTTTATTTTTTTTATTTTAATACATTTAAACATGTATTCCTGTGATCAAAGCTGAATTTTCAGCATCATTACGTCTTCAGTGTCACATGATCCTTCAGAAATCATTCTAATATGCTAATTTGCTGCTCAAAAAAAAAAACATTACTATCAAAATTATTCATTTATTTATTAAAATTATTTATTATTATGTTGAAAACAGTGGAAACATTGATACGATGCAAACATTTGTGGTAATATTAAAAAAGGGAAAGAAATCAATACTTTTATTCATCAAGGATGCATTAAATTCATCAAAAGTGACAATGAAGACATTTATAATGTTACAAAAGATTTCTATTTAATAAATGCTTTTTATTCATTTTTTTTCAATTATTTTATTTAATAAATGCTTTTTTATTCATCAAAGAATCCTGAACAAAAAGTATCACCTTTTCCACAAAACAATGTTAAGCAGCACAGTTGTTTTCAACATTGATAATAATAATAAGAAATGTTTCTTGAGCAGCAAATCAGCATATTAGAATGAGATCAAACTGTTTCTGGAGGATCATGTGACACTGCAGACTGGAATAATGATGCTGAAAATTCAGCTTTGATCACAGGACTAAATTAAATTTTAAATATATTCAAAAATATTCAAAAAAATATATTTTAAATATATACAAAAACAGTTATTTTCACTTGTAATAATATTTCACAATATTACTGTTTTTACTGTATTTTTGATTAAATAAACACAGCATTGGTGAGCAGAAGAGACTTCTTTCAATAACATTGAAAAATTGTAATGTTTCCAAACTTTTGACAGGTACTGTATATATAGTTTTTTAACTCACATGTTATAAATGCTTAATAAATGTATTTATTAACACTTATTTAACTCAAAACCAGATTCCTGGTTTATTTCATGATGCAGCAAAAATTGACTTCATAATTAGCAAATCATAATTAGACTGAAGGGTGTTGTATTTGTGGTTTTGTTATTAATATCTCATGACTGCTACTTTTCTTACTATGCTGCTTACCAGAAGTTTGTCTTCCCCATGATACTCTCCAAAAATGTCATAAAAACTGTGTAAAAAGTGTATAAAAACTGATTTCTTGTTTTTAAGATGAAATTACAACTTTATTTTGAAAATAAAACATAAGATAATAACAATAACTTGATGAGATATCAATAATGAAAAATTTAATTCCAGTATTAGTTACCTGTGAACCTTAATGTAGGGTGGACACTTGCAAACCATTTATTAATGAGTTATAAACATTAATAACCTATGAAAGTGAACCTTAATGTAAAGTGGAAACCTGTGAACCATTTATTCATGAGTTATAAACATTAATAACCTGTGAAAGTGAATCTTAATGTAAAGTGAACACATGTGAATCATGTATTTATTAATTATTAATGTACACACAGAAGATAGTATTTTTTTCTGATGAAATATTTTATTTTAATTTTTATCAGTAACCACATCTTTAAACTTGAAACAAAAAAAGTTTAAACTTTTCTTTTACAGCACAAAATTACAGAGCATGACTTCTCATGACAAGTGGCTAATGCAAGTAAACTCACATTAAAAAATTCAGAGAAACAATCAAGTATTCCAAAAAAGATAACATCACACCATAGGCGGATTGGCCATCGGGCAATTTTAGCAAATGCCAGAGGAGCCGGACCATTTTTTTTAATGTGGGCCTGTCAGTTTTATTTTTAATATATATAAATAGTTTTTACAGGCAGACAGCGCATAGGACAGGTTTTTATTGCTTGCACGATTTCACTATGGTTATAATATTATTAATATTAAATGTTAAGCATTTGGCCCAGACGGCCAGCCCGGTCTCGAGATGGGCTGACCGACCCATTACTGTTGCTATGTATGACATGCCATGCCGCTCTCCCGCTCATGTTCTCTCAGAGTGAAAAATACATTGGAGCAAAGAGGACACTGACAATGACAGAAGAAAAATGTAAACAATAAATACCATTTTGTAGCTCTTTAATGTGTCTTGACAGATTTCTGTAGCACCTCAGTTCAAGTGGCCCGTGACACTTCACACCATTTTTCAAGTTGAAGTCTACAACGTTAATCTAATTGCTTTGTCAGACATAAATGTGGATCCGGCGTTATGATTGGTTAGATCGCCTGTCAATCAAACTCCCTGCGAAGGATGTTCAGTCAAAATCAAGCAAGTGATCAGAGAGAAAGCGCAACACGAGAAAATTGTCAGTAAAAGTTAGATGATGGACCTTAAAAAAGGAAAGGCAATGCAGAAAAGGTTTGAGAAAGCAAAAAACAGCTCTTTAGTCCGATGATGCCAAATGCCTAAAATTAACCGAACTCTTTTGAAAAGGTTTAAATTTGGCTGCTGCTGCAGCGGAGGACAGTAGTGCCGTAAAGGTAAGAAAAAACAGAAAATACAGCAAGTTTTTGTATTAAACAGTTGTAAGCTTAGTGTACAACCCCCGTATATTTTAAAATGCCATTGCTTCGTGATAACTGGTTACAAGTGTTAGCTAGCCTGTTACTGACATGACTGAAAAATATCAGCAGATAAGGTGGTATTTAAGGTAAACAGACTGCTGTAGGCTACTTGCAATATAGTCTAACACATCAAAAACATTTAGCAACCTAAGTGAAAAAAGTACACTTCCATAATGTACTTAAAGTGCTCTATTTTCACATGCTAATTTTGTACTTAATATACAAAAAATTCTTCTTTAGTAGGCCTACTTCTTAAGAAAAATATAAATGTACTCAACTGTGCTATTTTGAGACCGCATGAATATGAACTAAAATGTGCTTTTAACATACTACCTCTGTATTTGTAGTATACATATGGGTTCAAGTGTACTACAAGTGGTAACTAAATACATTTTCATGGTGTATCAAAATAGCACAGTTGAGTACACTTAGATGTTATTAAGATTATCTTAAGAAGTACTAAAGAAGAATTTTTAGTATATTAAGTACAAAATTAGAGTGTGAAAATAGAACACTTTATGTACATTATGGAAGTGTACTTTTTTCACCTGGGAGTGTGCGTGTCCGTGGGTGGGGCTGTGTGGGCTGGTGTGGCTACAGTACCAGGGCTGAATTATTGTCCCAGTCCGCCCCTGCATCACACCTATAAACATATTTGATACAAGCTGAATAAAGGCACATAAATATGTATTATTTTATTTAACAGTTATGTAAATGATTCATGATATCAAAAATAATTATTGAATGCATTTTAATATGCTAATGTTCTGTAACGGTGCATTCGGTCATTGATTTAATGATTTACACAACAAAGTCCACCGTAACTTGAGCATTTGGCTTTGGCCATCCGCACTTGCAGTAACTGCGCGGGAACGGTTATTTGTTTAAAATAACTACAAACTAACACAGCAATTAATCATATAATATAAACACTAGAAAAACATAGTTTGCGATTTTACCTCAGTTAGCTTACCCATCAAATCAGTAAACAAAAATTTTCACTTCAAAGCATGTTGGAACAGTACTGGTAGTACTGTGTGACTTCTTCTCGTGAAAAGTGGCAAGGCTCACTAGCGCCAAATCCTGTCACAAGCCAGAACATGCAGGGTGATGTGAACCTGAAAGAGTATAAGTATATAGCCTACTACTACTACTACTTATAATAATAATAATAATAATAAAAAGAATCCATTGCAAGTTATACATTATTGTCACAGTTGGTTGTGAAGAGCAGTGAGGAAGCAGGATTAAGATGCAGCATTTTTTATTATGAAGATAACTGAACTCAAAAATATAGGAGAACAAACTATAGTAAGCTATAGTTATAAAAAAACTAGACGTGACAATAATATATTAGGCTCTACTTTATATACTCTTTCAGGTCACATCACTCTTTCAGGGTTACATCACTAAGCATGCGTATACTGGTGTGTGACAGGAGTTGGCGCTAGTGAGCATCCAATAAAGCCTTGCCACTTTCATGGGAAGAAGTCACGCAGTTATCAGTACTGTTCTGACATGCTCTGAGGTGAAATTTTGTGTTTAACATTACTGATTTGATGGGTAAGCTAACTGAGGTGACATTGCAGACTATGTTTTTAAAGTGTTTATATTACATGTGTTAGTTTGTATATTATATGTGTAATCGCTGTGTTGGTTTGTAATTATCTTAAACAAATAACCGCTCAGGTGCTCCCAATTTTGTCGCGCGCAGGTACTGTATGGATGGCCAAATGCTAAAGTTACAATATCCTTTATCATGATATCAAGAATAATTATGAATTGCTTATTAACATTTCAACAATAAAATATGTCACCAGGAAAAAAATACTATCTTCTGTGTGTGTGTTAATAAATACATGATTCACGTGTGTTCACTTTACATTAAGGTTCACTTTCACATGTTATTAATGTTTATAACTCATGAATAAATGGTTCACAAGTTTCCACTTTACATTAAGGTTCACTTTCACAGGTTATTAATGTTTATAACTCATTAATAAATGGTTCACTTGTTTTCACTTTACATTAAGGTTCACTTTCACAGGTTATTAATGTTTATAACTCATTAATAAATGGTTCACATGTGTTCACTTTACATTAAGGCTCACTTTCACAGGTTATTAATGTTTATAACTCATTAATAAATGGTTCACATGTGTTCACTTTACGTTAAGGTTCACTTTCACAGGTTATTAATGTTTATAACTCATTACAGGTTTCCACTTTACATTAAGGTTCACTTTTAGGCAATGAATCGGTCCTCCAATTTGATCAAAGGAAGAATTTGTGTTTTGTTAAGATGGCTCTGATAGCAGCAAAGAAATGTATAGCTATACACTGGAAATCAGAAGAACCGCCCAGTCATGCTGTATGGTTTAGAGAACTTTTGTCCTATGTGCCTGTGAAAAAAAGTCAATTTTTGCTGCATCATGAAATAAACCAGGAATCTGGTTTTGAGTTAAATAAGTGTCAATAAATACATTTATTAAGCATTTATAACATGTGAATATTATAAAATGGCTCACTATTTAGCAGGTATTGCATTAAAGTCGCCCTTTTTATTCATGCAGTTATAACTGCATTATTAATGATTTATAATGCATTTGTAAATGACTTATTACGCATTAACAAACACCTTTATAAACCCTTTACAAAAGGAACCTTAATGTAAAGTGTTACCGAAAATCTCATAAATCTTATTCTCCATGCTGTGCGTGTGCTACTAAACACATTAGCATGGATGGTGGTGTGCCCACAAGGCCTCTTTAATTTAATTATAATTATTTATTATTAATTACAATTCTGTCACCATTTACTCACTTTCATACCGTTCCAACATGTTTGACTTCCTTACTGCTGAGAAACACAAGGTTGCTTGTTTCCATACAATGAAAGCTCTGAAAATTATCATAAAAGTGTTAATAAATAGCTTTGGATGCTGCTTTAAGTTTTGGAACAGACGTATTTGTTGTTCCATCAGACTCACTGTGTGTTTTTAACTGAGGAATAAACAATGTAATTCAGTAAGGTAAACTTTTTTTTTTTTCAATAAGATAAACTTGCACAATGGGCCAGAAACCATTGTAAAGTTGTATAGAATGAATGAAAGAAGTCATATGACCTCATCTGCTGGTTTTTGCTGTAAGTGTTCAGAGGCCTGTTGCATGAAGCTAGCTGAACAAATACTCAGAGTAGGTTTACAGTTGACAAAACTATACAAATCCAACCTGGTTTAGATCAGGTTCAGCAGGCTCACAGCACTCGGTATAAACATTCTCTGTCAACTCAGGTTTGATCCAGCGTTTGTGCACTCTAAAAACTAATTCAGGGGACCTTTAGTCATTACTTAAATATATATATTGTTGTGAAATAAAAAATCAAGTTCTGAAATGCTTTTAGACTTTTTACTTGTAATTGTTATTTTATTGAGCTTGGATGACACACAAATTATGCCTATTGATTCGATATACTATCATGACTTGTCATAGTTTAACATTTCAGTTAATCAAAAATGTATTTAATTGTAAGTTCTGTTAATGTAAAATACAGTCTGATGACGTGTAAACGTGTTTCATTGTTTTGAGTTGTATGAACACTTCTTTTAATTTAGACAAACTTAAGTGAAACTGGGCTGGGATTTATATTTCCCATCATGCTTTGCCCATGGCACTTGAAAGGGAGAGTAAATGCTAAAATTAAGTGTTATATAATGTTTTTTGCACAAGATTAATGGTAAGGGAGATTTAGCAGTAATTAGTGTTTTGTTATGCTAATTTAGGAGAGTTTCTGTTAATTTCTGTTTTTGGAGATTTACCATCATGGTGACAAGCGGTGCTTGGTAAGTTCATGTTCAAGCGTTTTATTGTGTCCAAAAAGTGTCTTCACCTTACTTAAAACATTATGTTGGATCAACTTAAATAGTTGCATTCATGTTGACAATTATTAAGTTCATGTTACTTAGAAATGTGTTTTTATTGTGGCAAAAAAACGTCTTCACCTTACTTATGTTGGATCAACTCAAAATATTGCTTTGAATTAATGTAATTCTCCCAATTGGCTTAAGTTAAAAATTCTAGTGGAAAACGTTAACATATATTTTTTTGTTGAACCAATGTTTTATTTTTTAGAGTGTGATTAACACTGGATCAAACCCTACTTGTATTAATTTAAATGCAATGTTTTTATTAATTGTCGATTCATATAATAATTATATGAATATATTAAAGGAATAATCCATAATTAATAATTCACATAATGTAAATATAATAAATAATTAGCAGCAAAAGATTTGTTTCTAAAATTATTTCACTATAATATGCTTTAATTTGGAGCAAGAGATATAGGGGGAGTGGCTTTATTGTATCACATGTATGTCACTTTGCTCACAGCTGATTGGTCCAGTTTTGGTTTGCGATCTCCGGAGCAGGTTATCTGTGTAGTGCAAGTTACCATGGTGATGAACACAGCTAAAAACCAATTGACCTTCTTGAGCCTGAAAAGCCAGAGCTTGCTCAAACTTGCCTGGGTAGCAACTGAAATCGGCTTCGTGCAACAGGCCTCAGGCGCGCTGCTGGTGATCCGTTTCACGCATGAGAAACCGGCAGCCAGTGGATGACAGGGTGACACTCAGGTGTGAGGAGGAGACCGTCCCTACAGTCTCATAGTGAGGTCAAAGGTCACAACAACAAACTCACTTCATCTCAGTGGAGTTCAAGTGTCCTTGGACAGACACATGCACACACACACACACTTCTGCTACTCTCGGAAAAACCCACTAATTAGATTTAAATGTTGAGAAATTTTACAAGGAGAACTAAGTGTTAAGTTTTCAGCTTAAATGAAGATGAGCATGTTAAAATCCCACCAATAACAATACTTGATGTGTATATAACTAAAGACATGTCAAATTAATGTCAGCAATTTCCTTAAGTGTGGCATGATATACTCCAATTAAAACTATTTTAATCCAATGTTTTAGTACATGCAGTTGTTATAACTTCATTTTAATTGTTTACATGGAATACACAGTGGGGTCCACAAGTCTGAGACCACATTAAATTCTAATAACTAAAAAAACTGAGACGATGAAACATCAAGAAAAAAAAAGGAATGTTTTCAGATTCTGCACTATATAGGTGACCAATCAAATTAAAGGTGAATTTAGTGACATTAATAACTTATAATCAGATTTTCTTGCTTCTATTAAGCTTATAACTAAAATTATTATTCTGATAATATCATTTCAAATTAAAATTTGTGGCAAAAAGGCATTTTCAATAGTGGCCTCAAAGTTTTGGAGCCCACTATATATAGCTTTACAAATTTGCCAAGGGACTATTTTAATTGGACCACAATAAAGCTAAAATATGATTAAAATAATAAACAACTTGAAATAAATGTAACTACAAATGACACTTCATATGTCAATCCATCATTACTGGACATTACTACATTCCTCTACATTCAGAGGATATGAGCACCCATTCTTGATGTCTACACGTTGGTTCGTGCCTGTTTTTTGTTTTATTTGCCTTTGCCCTTTTTAATTATAAATATAGGACAGGCTAAGTCCATTTAACACACAAGACTAACTGTTATCACCAAAAATCTTTACTGACCTCCACTAAACTTAAACCTTACCTTGAAATAGACACAAGTTCTGTGTATTTGGATCAAAGCAACTTAAATTGTACCAAAATTACTTAAATATACAATTAAAAAAATAGTAATTTAACACATTCTCCTCATGTAAAGCTCATGTGAGCGAGCACCAGTAACCAAGAGGGGTTAAGGTCAATGAGGAAGAACTATGATTGATCACCAAAAGAAATCCAGGAGAGAGACTATTAATATCATGGAGGTTTAATACCAGAGGTATTTTGTTGGGAAGTTAACAGGTCCTGAGTGGGTTTCTCCAGACCGAAGATCTCCCAATGGAATAAACCACAGCGTTAATGAATCCTCAGCGGTGTGCGGCAACATCACGCAACAACGATGCACTGATTTATGATTCCTCGGACACAATATTGCTGAAGAAGTGCCATTGTCAGGCGCTCTGAGGTGACGGCGCTCCACAAACAGATGCAGAAGTGAACACTTAATATGGATAAATTAACTATTGTTGTTCCATCAGACCCTGTGTGTTTAACTGAAAAATAAACAATGTAATTCAGTAACAAACTTGCACACTGGGCCAGAAACCATTGTAAAGTTGTATAGAATGAATGAAAGAAGTCACATGACCTCATCTATAGATGTGTCTTGCTGGTTTTTGCTGTAAGTATTCAGAGGCCTGTTGCATGAAGCTAGCAGAACAAACACTCAGAGTAGGTTTAGAGTTGACAAAACCATACAAATCCAACCTGGTTTTGATCAGGTTCAGCGGGATCACAGCACTCGGTATAAACAGTCTTTGCCAATTCAGATTTGATCCAAAGTTTGTGATCAAATCCTGGATCAAACCCTACTTATATTAATTTAAATGCAGTGATTTTGGTAACACTTTAGTATAGGGAACACATATAAACTATTAACTATAAACTCCTAATTTTAACAAGGTAGTTGTTAAAGCTGCAGTCTGTAACTTTTTTTGGTTAAAAATTATCCAAAATCAATTTTTGAGCAAGTACATAACCAGCTAGTGTTCAAAACTATCTCATTATCTTAGCTCGATTCACAACGGTAAGCTTGTAATAATGTTTATAATAAGAGCGACATGGTGGATTTCCGCAGGAAATCTGAGCATGCAGCAGTTCCTCTGTGCGTCATTACGTCACGTCCGTAAACAGAAAGGAGTCCAGGCAAGTCGGTTTTATCACGTGAGGATGCAGCTGGTAGCGGATCATTTATAGCCTGTTCTCACAGCAGCTGAAATAAACTATTGACAATCATCAGTGACAACTGGAGATTCACCCGTAGCCAAAAAGCAAAAGACTTTGGACTGTGGAGTGGCTACAGAAATTGAAATCTACAGGTAACGCTAATATACACATAGTCATAGTAATGCTGATGTTGTTAACATTAACGATTTGAGAACAAAGTATAACAGTAATGATAATTTGCACGGTTTGGCATGATCCGAGCTAAGCCATCGTTAGATTTAATCATCATTGGCAGCGCAATTTATTGTAGGCCTAATGCTTTTTTCCTCAGTTGGTCAGAACAAAAGTGGCAGAAATGTTACTTACTTGTTCAGATGATATTTTCCAGTGAAAATTCTTATATTGGTCATACTTTCAAGACACAGAATCTGAAGTACAGTATCCACACCGGTGCGGTGACTGACAGCAAGCATTAGATTCATCCGCTGACGAGCTGTGCTAGGCACAACGCACGTACAGATAACTGTTCCGCATATGACTGCAATTGCAGGTTTCAAACAAGAGATGGCAAAAAAGAGGAAAAATCACGGACTGCAGCTTTAAGCTTAGGTACTGGGTAGGATTAAGAATGTAGAATAAGGTCATGCAGAATAAGGCATTAATATGTGCTTAATAAGTACTAATAAATAGCCAATATTCTATTAATATGCATGCTAATAAGCAACTAGTTAAAAGACCCTAAAATAAAGTGTTACCATGATTTTATTAATTGTGAATATATTACATGAATATATTATATGAATAATACATAATGTCCAGATTTTAAATGTTTTTTCAAACATTTTTTTTGGTTCTTTGTAAATGCTGTCAGGTGTGCGTAATATCATGACAGACCAGCACAAGAGCAAATCAGAGCAAAGAGACAGAATTTGTGTTGTACTTTTGGTTTCTTCTTTTTTGTTGTTGTTGTTCTACCTTTCATCCATTGTTTGGCTAGTGAGAATAAAGTGTTGCAATCATATTTTGTAACTGACTCACCTAGACTGGGATTATGTAAAATGTTGTGTGCACTTGATTGTAAACTTTTTCTCTCCATATAGATTCCCCATAGGAAAACAGCTGAAAAATAGCTTTGCAATTTGCATTTAGATTCAGCGTTCATCCATCTGTCTGTAAATAGTTTTCATTATCAATAAAGTGCACATTTGGTCTGCCAAGGGAACTGCTTTAGTACATTACGCCATTTTAGACCTTTTCTTTAAAGAAGTTTTCTATTAAAAAGATGAATTTTGCAGTTTGCATTTACATTATGTGCTCACCTGTTTGCATAGTGATCAATAATGTGAAAAAGATCTTCCAAAGTGACAGTTTTAGTACATCAAAGGGTTAGTTCACCCAAAAATGCCCAATTTTCTGTCAATAAGTATTCACCCTTATGTCATTTCAAACCCGTAAGATCTTAGTTCATCTTCAGAACACAGATATTTTTGATGAAATCTGAGGGTATCTGATCCACACATAGGCAGCAACGTCATTGCACCTTTTGATGTCCAGAAAGGTAGTTGAAAACATGGTTAAAATAGTCATTTGGACATAAACAAGGAAGCCTGCACTGAGTTCACTACGGTTCAAATTGTTGAATAAAGTCATTATTTTTGTTTTGTTTTTGCACACAAAAAGTATTCTCGTCGCTTCAAAACATTAAGGTTGTTATGAATGTAGAATAAGGTCATGCCGAATAAGGAATTAATATGTGCTTATGTACGTCAATACATTCCCCCCCATGTTCAAGACACGTTATAAAAGCTACTTAAATGCCCTAATTGAACTAAGGCCTTACTCTAAGCCCTGTCTGTGAAACCAGGCCTAAGCTGTTTTTCCATGAAAACTGTGTTTTGTTTTGGCAGCAGATCGTGTTTATCACCAGGGAAGTGTAAAAGTACAATGTGGCTGACAAAATCTTTTTCTGCTAATTATTATTGTATTTATGTTATATGAATTATAATTTTTGACAATCTAAAACATTCAGAAATAATGTTTCATAACTTCGGATGGGATCGTAGCAAAATGTTCTTATATTTTTGTTAGTGGGGATACACACAGAACACATTACAGACTCCTCATCTGACATCACATTTCCATTATACTCCAGCAATCCTGATGCTCAGCTGAAGGTCATCTAACCCGTTTCTCAAGAGCGTCGGTGTTTAGCCAAGACAGTGACAAAAAACAGAAGCGTTCTTATTCCCCTTGATAACCGCCTGCCTTTACTGCTAATGGAAAACTAATGAAAGGATGCTTCTGAGATGGAAATGTACACAGTAAAACATCATTTTTAAGCCTGAAATTGTTGACAGCAAATAGCCATCTACTCAAGATCCATTGACGACGAGAGCCAGCGACGTATAATTTACTCGCGCGGCTCTTCTCGAGTGGCTGACCGGACCTCCTCCGCTTTAATCAGAGGCAGAGCTGCTAAATGAGGAAGGGTCATTTCCTTCATCTCTTCAGAGGCGGTAACGTGCTTCGGAGCTGTTTACTCAGCAAATGAAATCGTAGCTTTAGCAGTCTGAGGTCAATAGTTTAAAACACATTTAGTTCATCAAAGACAGGCAGTTCACTGGAGTGTTTACTCGCTTTTATCTTCAATGAATAACATTGTATCTTTATCTTCGAGTCCATTTTGCAAGTGGTAAATACAAAGTCAAAAAGAAAGCCATCTATAAATAGTTCGTTCAGAAATTATAATTATTTTCACTTTCCCTCATGGAGCACTAAAAGAGATGTCAGATAGAGATGTTCACAACGATGCTTTCAAGTCAAAAATGACAAAAAACGTAACATTAAGCTATCATAACAGTATGCATATACATGCATATACATACTACCGATCAATTTTTTTTTTTTTTTTTTTTAAAGTCTCTACTGCTCACCAGTGCTGCATTTGTCAAAATAGTCTACAGTAAAAACAGTAATATTATGAAACATTATTACAGTTAATTGTTTCTATTGAATACATTTTAAAATGTAATTTATTCCTGTGATGCAAAGCCAAATTTTCAGCATCATTACTCCAGTCTTCAGTGTCACATGATCCTTCAGATATAATTCTAATATGCTGATATGATGCATAAGGAACATTTCTTATTATTATCAATATTGAAAAAAGTTGTGCTGCTTCATAATTTTGTGGAATGTGAAATTATTATTATTTTTTTTTTACTGGATTCTTTGATGAATATAAAGTTCAAAAGAACAGACTGATTTGAAATCTTTTGTAACAATGTAAAAGTCTTTACTCTCACTTTTGATCAATTTAATACATCCTTGCTAAATAAGTAAAAATAAAAGTAATTTTATCTTACACTATATTAGTGAAGACATTTGTGACACTGTCACATAAGACGTGTTTTATCCGCTCAATATATATAACATGATGGTTTTATGTATATTGAGTTTAATTGGGTTACATGTTGTCTTAGTCATTTTATTCCTCTATTTTAATGTGGTATGTCTTAAATGTGTATGGGTCTGCCTGTCATGTGACTGATCACATGACAGGAAGCAGGAAGTAAACCAGTATAGAGGGTATGCATCGACGTCACTTTCCCGCCGAAAAACACGCTCCCAGCTGGACTGCAATTCAGAAACAGCTCGACTCCAGGCAGAGAAACTGTTTAGTTATCATTTTGTGTCAAATTGTGGATTTTGAGGTAAAATCATACCGTATATATTGTGTTGTTATATATTAGTGACAACTCATCAATTAATTATTTGCCATCTTATATTCTGCATAATTGTGTTTCAATAAACAACACTGACAAAAACTATACTATAAAACTATATATGTTTTAGGGCTGGACGATATGACGATATAACATTGATATAAGTGATTACGCGGATTTAAACCTACCGATATTGTAGTTATATAAAATATTCACAGGCAGATTTGCTTTATGTATTTCCCCGCCGTCGAAATCAGGCACATATAAATGTCAGGAAACATGACTCCAGGCTGCATGTCAATATCCATGGATTAGGTTTATTGACAAGTTGTAAGGAACATTCAATTCCAACCTTTAGTGTAATTCGTTAGTTTTACTCGCGTTTTCGCAGTTTCCCCTGTTAAATCCAGTCACGCAGCAGGTTCTTTTGCCACTCAGTCCAGCTGAGGGAGTGCGCTTTCGGTGGGAAAGTGACGTCGATGCATACCCTATATAAAGGAGGCAGCATGACAAACAATCACCCCCCATTACAAACGTGATCACAAATCAGCTGGACTGTGGAGTTTAATTTTATGGACTTACCTTTCCAGCGAATCACATCACTTTTCATTGGATTAACACTTCCGTGGACTTTGTATATACACCAGTGGACACTTTCACACTGGGACTTACATCACACTAGGATTCTTATGGACTGTTTTAGGGTATGGACTCCACACTTTTAACAGCCTAAGTTATTCTAGTTTTATTGTGTTGTTTTAAGTTCCATGTGGAAATTGTAAATACACTTTATTTATTAATTTCTGTTGTCTGTCTCATCTTTTTAAACACTCCAAACCTCTCACACAGTTTAATCTGACCCCATTTTAACTCATGTAAAATCGACCTATTGGGCCGATCGTTACATATGGTGGCCCGTACGGGGAACGTTTAAAGATTTTAAAAGCTGTGTTGAGAAGAGTGTTTTAAGATGACGACAAACCAAGTTAATGCTGCTTCTTTTAATACATCTGCTGGTTTTAATGATGAATGGGTTTTACATCATTGTGAATGTGAGGTGGCTGCTCTTAAAAATATTGTTTTAAAACTGGAGAAGGATTTTAAAGACTCTGTTGAAAGTAATCTTAACCGTGAACTGTATTGTAGAGAGGCTGTGGATTTTAAATTTGACAAAATGGAGGAATCTATAAAGGATGCCGTGGTTACACTGGAGAGAAGTCATCGACTGTTTAAAGAGGAGAGACAAGAAATGGGCGAAACAGCTGGAGCAATCAAAGGATCCAGGAACCGCCATCTCCCCTCCCACTGCGACGACCAGCCCAGTGCCTCTCGTGTCGACCCCTGGCTTTCCTCGACCAACGATCCCACTGCCTCAACCACTTCACGGACAGTAAACAGAGCAACCGATGGAGAATTCTGTGCCACCGTTACAACTGGGCCAGACTTGGACACCATCGTCTCCATCCTCCCCTTCTCCAGAGAGCAGCTCATCAGCGCACAGGGTGATGACGACACTCTCCAGAGACTTTCCATCTCTCCCTCCACTCCATCGACCGACGGGATCGAAGTGCGGGACCACCAAGGCGTGCTGTATCGTCAGATCCAGAAGGGGGACGGCAACATAAAGATCCAGCTCGTCGTCCCCAAGGCCTGATCCAGCAGACAATACAGCACTTCCATCGAAAGACCCCAGAGAGACACCATGGGCGGCTGAAGACCCTTCTGAGGATCCTGGAGGTTGCCTGGTGGCCCACGATCCACAGCGACACCTGGAGATTCGTCTGCGACTGCAAGTCGTGTGGTGTGGAAACCAAGGAGTGTGCCGTCATCAACCCTAGCTGCAAACCACCTCACAATCAGCATCATCACCGTTCATCAGCTTCAACATCATCATCCACCAAAGAGACCCACAAGCCGGATAGGAGGAAATGCCGGGGGGAGTGGCGTGCCAGGAAGGCTGGATGCTTCAGGACCTTGGGAGGAATGGCATCACCGACTCAAGGACATCCAGGCTGGTATCTGATCCCACCTCTCTCTAGTGTTCCCATAGATTCCTCCAGCAGACTAGTGCCTCTGTGGGATTTTACCTAATTTATTGCAAAGACATTTTAAGACACACATTCGAGAGGATACCCACTATATGGACAATTGCTGACAGTTCCTTTTAAGGACTAGTTTCTTCCCTGGGGTACCGAAGGCTAGGGGGGGGACTATGTGACACTGTCACATAAGACACGTGTTGTATCCGCTCAATATATATAACATGATGGTTTTATGTATATTTGAGTTTTAATTGGGTTAAATGTTGTCTTAGTCATTTTATTCCTCTTACGTATTTTAATTTGTGTATGTCTTTAAATGTGTATGGGTCTGCCTGTCATGTGACTGATGTAAAATCATGTAAAATCGACCTATTGGGCTGATCGTTACACATTGCATAGACTTGCATTGATTTTACATCAGGTTAATGATATTTTCTATGGCCTAACCCAACCCCCACCCTATACCCAGGGCCGCCCTTAGGGCGGTGCGACCAGTGCCCCCGCTTGAGGGGCCCCACGGCAAACGTGATTGCAAACGGACCAAGGGGGATGGCCCTGCCTATACCCATCACAGAAACGTGTGAGGACATTCCATAGGCGTAATGGTTTTTATACTGCACAAACTGTACATTCTGTACATCACTACCCCTACTCCTAAACCATCACAGAAAACATACTGCATTTTTACATTTTTAATAAAACATTGTTTAGTATTTTTTAAAGCTATTTTAAATATGAGGACTCACGAAATGTCCTCATATTTCATGTTTACGTCATAATACCAGTTGTAATACCCATGTCATTATACAAATTTGTGTCCTCATAAATCACAAAAACGCGCGCGCACACACACACACACACACAGTTATGAAGAAAGTTTATGAAAAGCTAAAGTTAAAATATATGAGAACCCCAGGACAAAAAAGAAGCCTGTATGTTCATTTTCTCTGTAGTAAATGAGGTAAGAATTTGTCAACAATTGTGCGTGGGCAGAATTCTGCCTCTAGGACCAGAGCTCATGTTGAGACTGTGGATCATCAATGCTGGGGTTCAACAAACACTGACAATACACTGTTAAATAAATGATGAACAGCAATTTTCCCATTTACCATACATCTCAAACACAAACCTGTTGTAAATAAAATATTATAAATCATTACATTCTGATGTACATGGGGTTCAGCCATCAGATGTTTTACTAGGAAACTAAAGTATTTTTAATGGACAGAAAAAGAATCATTTTGCTTTTATTTGTAAGCTACTTTGGATAAAATGTTTGTTAAATAAAAATTAAATCTGAAAAATAAAGTAGCTTTAATCGGATAAATGTGATTAGGCATGAAGATATTATAAACATCAACTTCATGATTTTCTGTCCAGCTGTTAAGCCATCAGATCCTGTGAGGGAGAGATCATTTCAAAACTTTTTTTTCCAGTTTTGTACCTGTTTTTAACACTGTCCTGATCTGTTAAAGAGGTTTAACGTGAAACCAGACGTGTCGGTCCACATCAGACACAATAACACGCTTCCCAAACAAAAAGCAAGTTTGCAGGCGGTGAACATACCCACAGGATATGAGAACCAGAACGGTGGCCTAGTTTATTTAAATGCCAGAAGGGGTTGGGTAACTGATTTTGATGGATGGGATGCTGATATATTATCTGAAGGAGGGGCCCACCGGCTCGTGGCAAGAGATGGAGGTAGACAGGTGCAGAGGCTGGAAGATGCTGTGTGCGTTTACAGATTCTGCCAGAACAGAGTCACACGGCTCAGCTTTTTTAATGCCATTTAGACAGCAGGCGTTGGGCTAGAATTAAGAGGAGGCTGCTACAGCAGCAAAGAGGAAATGAACTGTTCCACATCAGTAAATATTGGAAGGGAACATTTGGAGAATGTGAAAAGACGGCACAAAGCCAACAGCACATTTTTATTCATGCGACGTGGCGGCTTAAGGGCATAAGCCAATATAATACATCTGTGGTGATGATAAGACTATCCTACATTATCATAATAATCAAAACTTATAATATTATCAGATAGACGGCAGAGGAATTCACTTTCACCTCTAATGTTCTGAAAGGTGCGTCATGCACCAGTGAAAGTCAATCCCAATTTACTGCGGCAAAATATTCTACACGTCTACATTTTCTGAACACAACGTGATTGATGCTTACCCATGTATAACTCACCGCCACCATTCTAGGGTGTGTTGAATATCCATTCTGTTATGGATGGTTGCCAAGGTGTTGCTATGTGGTTGCTAGGTGTGTATCACTTGAAAAGAGCTCACTGAGAAATTTCCGGTTTCTGGATATGGCCTTATTAAATTCTACACATTTTTTTCTGAATCAATAAGTGATGTTTACCTGTGAAAAACTCACCACCACCATGCTGGGGTGTTATGGATGGTTGCAAGGTGTTTCGATGTGTTTCGGTTTAAGTGATTTAATATTCAGTATCTAACATGACGGAAATATATTTATTCAATGTTATCCCATAATTTCATCTGCAATAGCATTGTGAACTTTTGCAAAGATTTGGTCATTTCGTAAAGAACATTTGGTCATTAACCTTTAAATGCATCATTATGCAAACACATGAGGAGTGTGAGAGAAGACCCATGACTGGCAGATCAATGTGCTACTACATTCTCTCTGATGCGGTAGGAAATTAAATTAAACTGAATGTAGAGGATTTTACTGTAACTATGACAAGATGATTGACAGGGCAGTTTAAAGATGCTCAAACACTAACGGTCCGTTAAAGAGGATATGACGGAGTAGTATGTCCCAAAGTTTGCCTACTATTCTCCTACACACTCAAAAGGATGTACTTTTTCTTAACAAAAACAGTACCTACTTTTTGTTCGTAGTATAAGTAGGAGAAATGGGATGCAGCAACGGTTTCAGGAAACAGTCGTGATTAGCTACAGTAGATGATTTCTTCAATGATGCAGCGTACTATGGTAATTAAGCAGCGATCTACGTCGTTCTATAGGAAACGCAACCTTGAGTGGTTGCAAAGTGTTTATCGTCTGAAATAAGTCCACTGTGATATCTCAGTCTCTAGATATGGCCTTATTCAACATGTGTCTGTAGGATCTTCATCTGTTTTATCATCAAACAGGTGTAAATTGTAAGTATCATCACATAAAGTAACAGCATACCTTGATTCCCAAATCTCACAATGCTTATTTGCTCTCTTATATAGTCAAAATAAACCAGACCAGTGATTTTCATTACGAATGAACATTGTATTTTGAATATGTTATTGTTTTAATTAATGATGAAACACAATCATTAATTCAAACGATAACAGCTTGTGTTTTGTACATAACATTTCTTTAACATACTATACATTTTGTCTAGAAACAGTTTGACATGTAAAGTTCCTAAAATAAACTTTTGTTACTTTCGTGTACAGAGAATCGCCCTCCCTGTCAGACAGCGTGTTTCACCACTTGGTGGTTTGGCAATGCAGAGGAAATGAAGGCAAACACTTCCTGTTCTCTCTCCGAGTCTCAAATGTTTTGTGCTTTGGCTGCGTGCAAGAAAAGAGTGAAACGTTCCAAAGAGAAAAGAAAAGAAAAGAAAAGAAAAGAAAAGAAAAGAAAAGAAAAGAAAAGAAAAGAAAAGAAAAGAAAAGAAAAGAAAAGAAAAGAAAAGAAAAGAAAAGAAAAGAAAAGAAAGCTACAAATGCCATATCAGCCCATTTCAAGGCGATCAAGCCCACCTTCACCTTCCGGTCCAAGATGCCCCCAATTAAAGGTCTTTTTTTTTTCTCCTGTTAAGGGCAGGTCTTTACACATCTCATATAAATATACTCTTCTGTGTTTGACTCATATCTTATTATAAAACTAATATCAAGTTAAACTTGTGCACATGTGAGTTATAATCAGGCTCAGATAGAATCTGCCTCACATACACCTACATTTTTTAAAGTATAATGGATCCAGGTGGTTGAAGGGGAGGTCTTGTTTGCATTCATTCCACAGATTCCCCACCTTCCCTAAAAACAGATTCTCTCCAGGCCTGGTTTTAATTGACCCCTCGCCAGCTCTACCTTAGCAATTGTTGTCATGTACCATATTATCAGACAAGCTTTTGTTCCATACTAATGTAATTGTTCGAATTTTTAAATGCACTTTCAAATCATTAAATAAACTCATATTAAATAATAAATAAAGCTCTTATTCCCAAATCAACATAGGAATGAAAAAAAACTGCCAAAAATAATCTTAAGTTTTTAATTTTGATTTTTTTTTTTTTTTTTTTTTACTTGTTTAAAAGTCATATCTAATAAACCTGAAAACAAGATAAATCTACTTAAGAAGCAACACTAAATAAGATATTACATTTGAATATATGTAAATATATGTGTTCTGTCTGTCACTGGCAGATTTTGCTTCTTTAGTGAATTTATCTGGTTTCAAAGATTTGTAATTATTTAAACTGGAAAACAAGTCAAAATACTAATCATGAATCATGTTTTTTTTTTTCAGTGTATCGCTGCTCCAATATAACGGCATGTTTCTAACTTAAATGTCATTTCATATATTGATTCCGGTCATATTGGCGAAAGCAGTTCTGTTCACTTACACTAATGTGATCAGCCGTAATTGCTTTTCTCTTTTCAGTGACTATGAGAAGCATTTGGCAGTCTCTGTTCACAGTCTCTGCAGTTTTTAATCACGTTACTGCGTAATTTATCAGTTTCGAATCCAAACGGCAGATAAAAGATCCTCTGCAATGTCACGCTTCATTCCAGCCAGTGTAAGAATAATATCCAATCCATTTTACCAGCTCATTTTACTAACAATTGCACCATTCTTGTCAAGTTTGTCTGAGTGAGCAACAGTAACTAAGGCAGGCGGAGCTTATCAAAGGGTCAAATGAGGTTTTAGTGCACTTTTAGAGAAGCACTTTATCCCTTTGCTCCCCTACTTTATTAAAAATTGCTTGTGAATCTGATATGATGAAATATTGATACAACTGAGTGAACCATTACACGAGTTAACAAAACCAAATGGTGTCATTTTACAGTATTGCTCAAAGAAAAAAGAAACAAACATTATGCAAACAATTAAAATGGTAGCAATGCAAAATATGCTACAAAAATTTGTAAACAGAAATAAAAAGTAATTATGTAGAAAGGTAAAATGGTTCAGTCCCAATGGCCACAGAGCATTAAGGCTAGAGCCACGAAACACATCAACGGCAGCTCTGTCAGGTGCGCTATATTACACGAAGGCCTGTTTACACCCGGCAGAGAAGATTAGCTTCATCTGAGTGGGTGTCAGAAAGTGAGCAAGGCTTCTGTATCAGCACATAATCTTGGGCATGTGGAAAGTGGGTGTCCGGTGTGCTAGAGGCGGTGAGGTCATGTTCGCCTGCGTCAGCGTCACCCGCTCTGAATGTACTTCTTAATAACCACACAGCCGTGTCTAAAGAGTGGGCAAGGCAGGCTCTGCTGCAGCGTCCACATGTTGGCACAGGGGTCGAAGGCCTCCATGGTTCCCAGCGCAGGGCCCTCGCTGCTCACGATGCCACCGGTCGCATAGATCTTCCCATCCAGGACCACCGCACTGGAAAACACGTTATTTGAGAACTGGTTCAGTTTCTTTCTTTCTTTCTTTCTTTCTTTCTTTTTCACAAATTGATTTTCACTTTGATTAACAAAAACAAATAAAAGATCCGCATAGAACCTGACTGGGGGAATAATAAAATAATTATAATAATAATAATTTTAAAATGATACATAAAATACAAATAATATAAAACATTTCACAATATTTCACAATACTTTGTAATTTCACAATAATTACAAAGTGTGAAACTTTGAAGTAGAAACACTGAAATAGTATTTTCTTGGAAAATATACTCCAATAATCTTTGTTTTATTTACAAACTGTAGTCTGTTAACTGATTACAAATTGCATAACAATAATAGTAGTTAATAACAATCTACTTTATTATTTTACACATTTTAGGTATTGCATTCTGGCTATTTTTGATTACATATCACATAGATTTGAATAGGATTATTTTGTACCACACTGATATAAAAGTACAAAGATGAAGAAAAATATATTCCATTATTTGTTATCAACCACATTAAGTGTATTAAACATAACATATTGTGTCCCAAATTAGGGTTTGTGATGGAACTGCAGGTGCTTTGTTGATGAAAAGCTAATAATTAATTACATCATAATGTAAAATGAAAGAAAAAAAAAAAAAAAACTTTTAAATTAAAAACAACAACAACAAAAATTTAATATTTCATTTGTTTACCTTCATGTCATGTAACCAATAATAAACATCAGAGAACCGTGAATATATATTAACAATCTCAAGGGGATTTCAAGTAAATCTTTTAGGTTAAAGGGGTTCGGCTGCCACAAAAACACTTTGAAGCAGAGCACACAACCAACTGACAAAATTAAAGGGAAAATCGTGCTCATCTTAATGCAAATTCTTGGTTCAGTTTTAGATGTGGACAGAACAAAGTGCTAAAATACTGTTTTTGCAGTGTTTGAGTTGTGAAAATGGCACCAGAACAGTTTAATTCTTTCAGATTCTTGACCCTAGTTATTCGAGAACAAATTTCTGGATTTCTTACCACATACATAAGAGTAATGATAAAGATTATGTTCCCATTTGCCATCTTACATAAAGGCTTTGCATTGTCAAACTGTCTAACTGAAGGATGAGACGAATCATCTACCTCCTAATCTTCTCTTTGGGCCGTATTCATTTCAAACCCTTGACAGGTTTCAAAATGTTAATGCGGAAACTCATGCGAGTCTGACTGTAACTGACATGTTGTTTCTGGAAAAAATATTTGTATCGCAAATACACAGCAGAAGCATAAAAGGTGCCTGTGTCTGCTTTGGGGGGACGTGATGCACTAGCGATTGTTCGGCGGCTCATTCGTGCTTTATCTGCTGCTGAGCTAATTACTGCCTCTGCTGTGAATACCAATCAGCAGTGAAAGCATTTCAGGCCCAAAGCACGACCCTGAGGGACATCGAATAAAGTCTTAGGAGCAAACCGGGCAGACTTTTTTTTTTTTTTTTGAAACACATTCTGGAACACATCACTTTAACAATGTGCTTTTCTCAGCTTGATCCATCTTACTTGATGATGGTTGTTAATGCTAATTTTCTTCATTAACATTAGCAGTTATGTGGTGAAAATTGAATTTTTTGGAATATTTGAAAGCAACTGCAACAAATTTACATGAATATGTTGCTAAATGAATAATGACAATAACAATAAAATAAAATAAAATAACTGTCAAAGCACTAAAACCTAAAGAGAAATGCTTTTTAGACAGTTGGAGTCGCATATATATAATATATAAAATATTATATATAAAAGGGATAATCCACCACTAGCTGTGCATTCAACAATTTTAATGCATGACATGGAGGCAAAGAACTGCCTGACGTGAAGTGGAGGGTGGTTACCTCCGCATAGCGCATTCAAATTGTTTAATGCACAGCTGGCCATGGATTATTCTGCATGCATGGTCATTTACCAGCATTGACAAGTTAAAGCTATCATTGATGTCTGCAGCAGGGGCGGCGCCAGCCAATTTTGCCGGGGCTTCAGCCCCGAATGTTTTGAGTCAAGCCCCGAATGTAATGACTGTCACTGAGCAAATATGAAACTGGACAATAGCCTATGTAAACCCCCGAAATCATAAGTTGCTTTATTTTATTGGCTTTGGCTTTGCATATACTGCATACAGCCTGTAAAAATAGACCTTAAAAATAATCTAGCCTATAGAATACATTTCTTTGCTGTCGGTAGCCTATGGGCTATCCGACCATACACCGGCAGCGCTTTCTCTTTCTTCTCTCCGACAGCGAGTTCACGCACACCGCAGTTGTAAGCCACGCCTCCTGTCACTCACTCAGAGCAGCGGCAGGCTTCGAGACTCTCGTTCGGTCCGGTGGAAGGGTTTTTGTTATATAACAACCGATATGACAACTTTAGCACATTTATCAGCTATACATTCATTCAGTGTTTCCCATTAATGACCCTGTACTGCCGCCACCGTTTCATAATGAACTGAAAATTTAAAACATACTGCGTTTGCCAACGAGCTAAAATCGAAACTGTGATATGGCTTTGTGCCTTTATAAAACAGCAAAAGATAGCGATTAAGTATATATACAGTCTGTCTGTGCTGCGTGTTTTAAAGAGAAGTGAGCACATTTGCGCACGCGATCAGCTGGTGATCAAAATAAAAGCTCAAGGATTTATCTTTTAAAAAGAAATGAGTACAAAAGTATTTTAAAAAAAGATGTTTGAACCTTTTTTAATGTCCAGGTACAAGTTAATGCTGTTTCTTTGTTGAATTTGCACACTGTTCATGGGTTGAAGCTCTTAATTTTGAGTTTCCAGAGTGCACCAGATTGATGCATTTAACCTTAAAATGTACAAAATTTTCTTCCGGGGGGGCATGCCCCCCGGACCCCTCTAGAGGAGATACATCCAACAAGCTGTTAATAGAAAATTAAATTGTCTTTAGACAAATATAGATTTGGGCTAAGCCCCGAATGTTTACAATGTCTGGCTCCGCCCCTGGTCTGCAGTGCTAAATTTATCAGGAAGGGTTAAAATGATGGTTATTTTCATCATCTACAACTCATTAGATATACCATTCTGCATGCTTTAAATCAGACAGTGCAGTAATTAGTGTGGTAAGGTTACATTTATTTGATTGATGTGCATCACTTTGTAAAAGTGCAAAAGTTCAATAATTAAGTAGTATGAAGTACAAAGAAGTAAGGAGTATGATAAATAGTAACAGTGATGCACAACTAACCAGGGCAGACTTGTGCACTAAACCTATATTCAGCTGTATTTAAAGAACCATCAATGCACAAGAATGGTTTAAGTAGCCAAAAAATAACTTACTTTCTAATAACTAACTAAAATTAATAACTTACAGCTGCAAAAACTCTAAAACCAAGTTTTCTCCAGGGACAGATGATGGTCTGCACTCATTTGTGGTTAACATGCTGGCCTTACCTGCAGAACTGTCTGGAGTGGTTCATGTTGGGTCCTGCTTTGATATTTCCTTTCTTGGGGTCGTAGATGGTGGTGGCTCTGGCGTATGCTCCTCCAAGGATGAAGATATTTCCATTAAGAGTCACAGCCGGGGCATATTTGTTATCTGGACAATGGCATAATAAAACACAAGTCACCACTAATCCATTTTAAGTCCATAAGGTCAGGAACATCCAGCATGTAAAAATGCAAATGTGAATGCATGAGTTAATGTGTGCTATTGTATTACTAGTGCAACATAATGTACTTGCATCTTGCATGCAAGCTGTGGCTAGAAGCAGTTTTATTATTTTTTATGAAAGATTATGATGATTTCTTCCCTCTGTGAATCATTCAAAATAAGACCAGAAACACATATTAAAGTAAATAAGGTCAATTGATTTTATGTTGACTTCACACGATTCTAAATGCATCACACCTCAAATCAATTTATAAGCAAGATTACAAAGCACATTTTACAGC
>VTFQ01000227.1:0-25004 GCA_036281575.1 Ancherythroculter nigrocauda
GAAGTTCTGCTACAAGATGGCAGCACGCGGCCGACTTCAACTTCCGGTCGACTTCCTTGGGCACTGGTCTCATCGACGAAACGGCATTGTAAAAACACGGTGGTCAAGTTAAAAAAAAAAAAAAGGTTAACTTGCGTTTAATAACTTTGCCTTTTTCCACTGCCTGCGTCTCATTTTTATAACGCAATAACGCATTACTGAATGAACAGCCGCTTAAGAACAGTGATGTTCCACGTTCATGCAGCGTCACATGAGAGCGGTTAATCAGGCGCGCCGGCGCCATCATGAGGTCGGATCATTTTCCTCTCCTAATGCGGTTATCATTGCTCCATTGTCAACATGTTTAATTGAACACTTGCTAACATTTTTATTCAAAATCACGATTTCTCGATTCCAAAAATAATAAAATCGAGGCAAAACAAAAATTCTAATTAATCGGAAAAACCGCCCAGCCCTACTGTCATGCATTTCAAATACATTTTCACATCCTCATATGTGTCTTGATATATTACATAAAATATTTAACTTTAAGAATGGATATCATATTTGTTAATTTTCTTTAATCACAACATCCCAATTCAAGTGTCTCTATTATACTATTTTCAAGGATTCTAACTATAGGTTTACATTCATCCAAGGTTAAAAACACTTTCATTTTCTCATAATATACATTGCGGCAACACCTCTTTCTCACAGTGTCTGAAACAGCTCAGTAAGATTCAGTCTCTCTAAACCCTCCTTTCAGTGAGACTACTGCTCTGATTGGTCAACTCTGCTCTGATTATGTTGTGATTGGTCTACTCTGCTCTGATTGGTCAGATGGCCCAGAAAGACAATTTTTGTGATGAAAACAACAGCACAAACATCAGCATTAGAGATTGATTTAACAAATTTTTGTGATATTAGTTTGTCTCACTTTAAAACATTCCATCTTATGTGATGTCACACCTTGTTTGAGCATCTTGATGGCCACTTTCTGCTTCTTTGTGGTCCAGACAGCTTCCCAGACTTCTCCGAAATGGCCTTCCCCAAGCTTCTTGAGTAGCTGAAACTCCTCCCTCGGCCGCTCCCATGGTTCCATGTCAAACAACTCCCTCTGCACACGGACACAGATGCAACAAAGGTTACAAGAGAACTCTTCCCAGAATCTCTCCTGTATATCACATGTTGCTATAAACCCAGCATGCCATGTTGAGCATAAAACTAGAGAGGTTAGAGAGTGGTTATAGTTTGTTAACAGCATAAAAATGAGGCAGAAGAGACAAAAAGAGAGAATGGAGGCAATTTGCATTTCCAAGAAAGTTCACTGGGAAAACAAATCATCAGAAGATAGGTTTTGATTTGGTTAAACTATTTAACCAGAGGAGTCAAATATAAACATACTAAATGTGCTGTAGTATGTTTGACTGTTTAGAAGGGGAAAAAAATAAGCTTTGAATATTGTGACAATTTATTGTTTAAATTAAACAAGTGCTGCGTTACATTGATATGTAACTACATGACACATGCGTCTGAACTGAATTTTGTCACAATGAAACAGTATGAAATGATAGTGACTGATTTTGACAAATATGACATGTTTGTGGATCTACATCCTTGTTGATTCTGAAACAATCAACCAGATTTTAGGGTTAGGGCTTTATGAACATTCTTATATAAGGTATGATGGGTGAAAAACATAAGAACAAAATGCATTTACTGCATTAACATTCAGATATGGGTTTAGCATGTACATATATAGCAAAAAAAGGAAATAAATGGAAGCATCTGCTAATTTATATCTTATAGTTCAAAATGAAAAATGATGAAAACTACTACGGGGCAAGAAGAATACAGTATGTAAAAATATAATTTTTTATTATTTATTTACTTTTTGAATATTAAATATAAAAATAAAATTCCTGAATCATCATTTAATTTGGCATTTTGTTTGAATAATTGAATAATGACAGGCAAATTATCAGAATTGCAGTACACAATACATTTGAATTACACAATATATTTCAGTGCATCATATATAGGACTGTTTTTTTTAAATGAAGGGATTGTTATAATTGCAATAGATTTCAGACTGAATGATTCCATTCAGATTATGGTGCATAATGAAGATGTTTGAAATGTGCATCATCTAATTCATGGATTTATTAAATAGAAACTCCCTGAATTGTAATAATTAATAAATTAAATCATAAAAATACCAGCAACAATGTTACAAAAGGTTGCTGTGCTTCAGCCTCAGTGTCTTCCCTGAAAAGGAGGAGAGAAGAGGCCAAACCCAGACAGAGCGCAAGAAAAAAAAGCAACTCTTGTAATGCATTTCTGCGCAAAGCCGCTGATTAAGATGAAGGAGAGATTAGAAAACCAAAGTAACTATTGCAGGAATACCAAGGGGCACTTCTCCGGAAACAGACTGCTTCTCTATATGGCTAATTAGATCTCTAATGCAGAACTGATACCCATGAAATGGAACACCTATTTATAAACATTAGCTTCTTGAGAGCAAAAAGTGGTCTATGAATGTGTGTATTAAATATTAAGAGTGTCATACTTGCTGTACACACGGCTGGTCTAAGGGGCATCCCAGACTTCTGGAGTTGTGCTGGTAGTATCTGATGAGCTCATCCAGAGTGCCAAAAGAGATCTTGTCGGATACAAAGTAAGCACCAATAGCTGAGCGATGAATACGGAAATGGAAGACACTATTTTCACTTCTGGCTGTGAAGCAAAGAATAAATTAAGGATTTTCCAACATAAATATTTTTGGAACATATTTTTTTTAAAGACTCTCTCTAATTTTAACCCCCTTTTTTGTTTGAGATTGACTGCTTATATGGTCCCAGAAGCTTCAATGAGGAACGTATAAAATAATAATTTACAAATGTAATATAGTATAAATAAATCTATTATAATCTTCCCATCAAATTATTTTAAAATGATTCTCACCTCATTAATCCAGTTTAATCATACTGCATATTATATTATATTATATTATATTATATTATATTATATTATATTATATATAAGCTGAATCAGAAATGTGACTGGAAACCAATTATTTGAATGCCTATATATATATATACACACACACAGGTGCTGGTCATATAATTAGAATATCATCAAAAAGTTGATTTATTTCACTAATTCCATTCAAAAAGTGAAACTTGTATATTATATTCATTCATTACACACAGACTGATATATTTCAAATGTTTATTTCTTTTAATTTTGATGATTATAACTGACAACTAAGGAAAATCCCAAATTCAGTATCTCAGAAAATTAGAATATTGTGAAAAGGTTCAATATTGAAGACACCTGGCACCACACTCTAATCAGCTAATTAACTCAAAACACCTGCAAAGGCCTTTAAATGGTCTCTCAGTCTAGTTCTGTAGGCTACACCAGTGTTTCTCAACTCCAGTTCTCGGGACCCACTGCTCTGCACATTTTGTATGTATCCCTTATTTAACACACCTGATTTAGATCATCAGCTTGTTAGGAGAGACTGCATGAACTGAACTGAGTGTGTCAGTTAAGAGAGACATACAAAATGTGCAGAGCAGTGGGTCCCGAGGACTGGAGTTGAGAACCACTGGGCTACAAAATCATGGGGAAGACTGCTGACTTGACAGTTGTCCAAAAGACGACCATTGACACCTTGCACAAGGAGGGCAAAACACAAAAGGTCATTGCAAAAGAGGCTGGCTGTTCACAGAGCTCTGTGTCCACGCACATTAATAGAGAGGCGAAGGGAAGGCAAAGATGTGGTAGAAAAAAAGTGTACAAGCAATAAGGATAACCGCACCCTGGAGAGGATTGTGAAACAAAACCCATTCAAAAATGTGGGGGAGATTCACAAAGAGTGGACTGCAGCTGGAGTCAGTGCTTCAAGAACCACTACGCACAGACTTATGCGGTCACATTCCTTGTGTCAAGCCACTCTTGAACAACAGACAGCGTCAGAAGCGTCCCGCCTGGGCTAAAGACAAAAAGGACTGGACTGCTGCTGAGTGGTCCAAAGTTATGTTCTCTGATGAAAGTAAATTTTGCATTTCCTTTGGAAATCAGGGTCCTAGAGTCTGGAGGAAGAGAGGAGAAGCACACAATCCACATTGCTTGAGGTCCAGTGTAAAGTTTCCACAGTCAATGATGGTTTGGGGTGCCATGTCATCTGCTGGTGTTGGTCCACTGTGTTTTCTGAGGTCCAAGGTCAACGCAGCCGTATACCAGGAAGTTTTTGAGCACTTCATGCTTCCTGCTGCTGACCAACTTTATGGAGATGCAGATTTCATTTTCCAACAGGACTTGGCACCTGCACACAGTGCCAAAGCTACCAGTACCTGGTTTAAGGACCATGGTATCCCTGTTCTTAATTGGCCAGCAAATTCGCCTGACCTTAACCCCATAGAAAATCTATGGGGTATTGTGAAGAGGAAGATGCGATATGCCAGACCCAACAATGCAGAAGAGCTGAAGGCCACTATCAGAGCAACCTGGGCTCTCATAACACCTGAGCAGTGCCACAGACTGATCGACTCCATGCCACGCCGCATTGCTGCAGTAATTCAGTCAAAAGGAGCCCCAACAAGGTATTGAGTGCTGTACATGCTCATACTTTTCATGTTTATACTATTCAGTTGGCCAAGATTTCTAAAAATCCTTTCTTTGTATTGGTCTTAAGTAATATTCTAATTTTCTGAGATACTGAATTTGGGATTTTCCTTAGTTGTCAGTTATAATCATCAAAATTAAAAGAAATAAACATTTGAAATATATCAGTCTGTGTGTAATGAATGAATATAATATACAAGTTTCACTTTTTGAATGGAATTAGTGAAATAAATGAACTTTTTGATGATATTCTAATTATATGACCAACACCTGTATGTATATATATATATATTTTATTAAAATTATACCCAAATGTAAGTAAAATAACATTTTTAGTGGAGGACTTTAGAAGCATGTTATACAATTGGAAATACTGTGTATAAGCAATTTTAACAAGATCAGTCAAAGATTATTAAGTATAAACGTGCTACATCAATGTTACACATATTTTTTGGCTATTAAAACGGCCTTGGGATTTTTGAGACATTAAAAACAGAATATTATGAGGGTAAAAAGCACCCGCTACTCTCCTGTGGAGACAGAAAAACGCTTAGTCAGTTGTACATGGAAGACCAATATGGTGTTACAAGCTGTGGGGTAGAAAGAAACAAAGAGAGTGAGAGAGAGAGAGAGAGAGAGAGGATGGAGGATAAGCAGAGAATGGATATCTTATGCAGAATATAATAAGATTGATGAAGTGGAGGCTGTCGTCATGCAGATCAGACAGAAAATGGGAGATGAGAAAAGAAAGGATGAGAACGGAGATGATGTATGAGAGAAAAACAGAGGAATATGGACAGGCGGTAGGTCTCCAGGCATTCAGTTGAAACAGTGTGTGTGAGAGAGGGAGAGGAAATAAGGGAACAAACCTGAGATAGTATATTCATCGCTGTGGCTCTCACTGATCCTCACCAGAAAGGAACCGGTTTTATTCTGAGAAGCCAAAAGCAGCTTCTCAGCCTTTTGTCTATTTATATTCCCATAGTACCATCTGTAAAGCAGACACACATAGCATAGCTGAATAATGAATAAATACTTAATCATAACCCATCAAGACCACGTCCAGCTCATATTTTACAATAAATACATAAATAAATAGTCATATTGAAAATTTGCATTTTTAAATAGTCATAATCAAAGTATTTTTATTCATCATATCTGTGTGCATTTAATAATGCTGATTCAGATAAAAACCAAGAGAAATGTACATAAATGCCATGAATTCTTAAGATATTATTATTAAATATTAAAAAGTTTATTTATTTATGATAGATAAAAGCAAACACAGCACATTCACTGTGTCTACTGTATGTACAATTTTGGGTTTGAACTGTAAGGTATAATATTAGTAATATAATCTTTAATAATGCATTTTTAATGAGGCCCGTTCACACCAAGAATGATAACGATAAAGATGTAGTTCTAAAAATCGTTATGTAAAAGAATAATAAAGTCCACAGAAACGATATCGCTGGGATCACTTTCAGAACAATAACACTGACAGCCAATCAGAATCCATTCAGAATCCACTCGCGCATTTAAAATGGCGGACGACATTGCGGAGAAGTTAATCGCCGAAGTCCAGAAAAAGCCACCACTTTTCGACAAGTTAAACCCCCTTTTCAAGGATACTTTAAAGAAAATGGATATATGGAAAACAATCAGTCGGAATAAATGGTGAGAAGTGTTAACAATGAGATTATACAAGGCTAGCAAACAGTGTAACAAAAAATTACCTCAGGTATCCAACGCTAATTTCGACAACATTGTCTTGCTTCCTGTGAAGTTGAAGTGGAAAAGACTAGGCGTTGTTTTTATTCCACTATATTGACTTCGTCAGCTAAATTCACTGTTAGATTACATCGATTACATTAGCTATTCACTCGAAACATGGCATGCTGAGGACATCTACTGGTTAAAGCCGTGTAAATACAACAAGAACAGCAAAAACATGTTGTACACACTTTAGAATAAACAGACTGTTATCGTTCGTTGGTGTGGACGCAAATATATTTATAGTTGTCGTTCTTGGTGTGAACAGGCCTTAATAGTCTTTTTACCTCATAGACATGGCATTAGTAAGAGTGTATCTTATTGTAATTATTTGTTGACACATACAGTGGTGATCAGAATTATTGGCACCCTTGGTAAATATGATCAAAGATGACTATACAAATAAATCTGCATTGTTTATCGTTTTGATTTCTAATTAATAAAATTAGCAAAAATCTAACCTTTCATTGAAGGAAAAGAATTGAAAGTAGGGGGAAAAATCACATTATGAAATAAATGTTTTTCTTCAAAACACGTTGGCCACAATTATTGGCACCCCTAGAATATTTATGAGTAAAATATCTCTGAAGTATATTCCCATTCATATTTACATTTTTTTTTAGCACACCAGGGTGATCATGAACATGAAATTGTCCAGCCATGACTTCCTGTTCCACAGGAGTACAAACATGAGGAAACACAAAGGCCAAATTCCCTTAATCATTCATCACAATGAGTAAAACCAAAGAATAAAGTTCTGATGTGCAGCAAAAGATTGTTGAGCTTCACAAAATAGAAAGTGGCTGTAAGAAAATAGCTAAAGCACTGAAAATCCCCATTTCCACTATGAGGGCAATAATTAAGAAGTTCCAATCAACTAAAGATGTTAAAAATCTGCCTGGAAGAGGACGAGTGTCTAAATCGTCTTAATGCGTGGTGAGAAGGAGAGTTTGAGTGAACAAAGACTCTCCAAGGATCACAGCTGGAGAATTGCAGAGATTAGTTGAGTCTTGAGTCTCAGAAAGCCTAAAAAAAAAATTTATCAAACAGCACCTACATCCCCACAAGTTGCTCGGGAGAGTTTAAAGAAATCCTCTGCTCTTATCCAGAAACAATCTCCAGCATATTCAGCTGTCAGACAAGACTGGAACTTCAAACGGGACCGGCTTCTATGGTCAGATGAAACTAAAAAAAGAGCTTTTTGGCAGCAAACCCACCAGATGGGTTTGGTGCACACATGGATAAAAAGTACCCCATGCCCACGGTTAAATATACTGCTGGATCTTTAATGTTGTGGGCCTATTTTTCTGCTGGAGGTCCTGGACATCTTGTTCAGATACATGGTATCATGGATTCTATCAAATACCAACAGATAAAAAATCAAAACCTGACCACTTCTGCTAGAAATCCAATAATGGGCCATGGTTGGATCTTCCATCAGGACAATGATCCAAAACAAACATCAAAACCAACACAAAAATGTGTCACTGAGCCCAAAATGAAGCTTCTGCCATGGCCATCCCAGTCCCCCGACCTGAACCCTAAAGAAAATGAGTGGAGTGAACTGAAGAGAAGAAGCACTAACATGGAGCTGGAATCTGAAGGATCTGGAGATATTCTGGTCTCTGATCTCTTGTCAGGTGTTCTCCAAACTCATCAGGCATTATAGATGAAGAGTGAGAGCTGTTTTCTTGGCAAAAGGAGGTTGCAAAAATTATTGAATAAAAGGGTGCCAATAATTGTGGCCAACGTGTTTTGTAAATAAACATTTATTTCATAATGTGACTTCCCCCCACTTTCAATTCTTTTTCTTCAATGAAAGGTTAGACTTTTGCTAATTTTAAGAATTAAAGATCAAAAGGATAAACAGTGCAGATTTATTTTTACAGTCATCTTTGATCATATTTACCAAGGGTGCCAATAATTCTGACCACCACTGTACTTATTGTCAATCCTACTGTAATTATGTTAGCATGCAATGTGTGTAATACCATAAAATGCTACTCTCTACAAACATCTAAGATAATGGACATCAAATTTGAGATTGTTGTTTGAAAACTTAAATCACATTTTATAACATTACCATTTTATGACAAATATAATAAAGATATTTCAACATAAAATATGGGACTCCCAATTTTTTTAATAAATTATTCTTCAATATATGTTATGAGTTGTGTAGAAACACACTACAGAAATTAGCCTGACAATAACTGTTGCCCTGTAAGAACATATAAAACCAATTTGTCTAATATACTGGATGTTTAGAATCAGGAGGTTCCCTTATTTCACTTACATTTATTACACTTTTACACTTAATGCTCTTATATTAGCTCATATTTATTCAAGTGAGAGAAAGAAACATCTCATATTTTGCCCACATTAACCACGTTCAGCTTCTCACAGTAAACACTGTGGCGTCATTCAAAGTGTTGCCATGTTAAACATGGGTGCGGCAGGTGCACATGCCTGTTTTGCACAATCCCATGGTGCTTCAGTTTCAGTGAAACTCTGGCAGGTGACAGGTGCACTAACACACACAACTCTGATATAATAAGCCCGTTACCTGTCAACACTGTTTAGGAGGTCTGAGGACAATTGACTGACCCCGTTATAGCAGCAACCAAATAGTAGTAAAGGATAGCGCAAACAAAAGAAAGCAGTGCACAGCTCATTGTTCACATGGACAATGATGAAGGCCATTGTGAATGAAACGAGTGCAGGGATATGAAGCTTCCTTGGCTGAGCTCATGTAAAACCCAGACTAGGCACACTGCTGATTTCAAAGAAACATTTTAAAGGGTTAGTTCACCCAAAAATTAAAATAATGTAATTTATTACTCACCCTCATGTCGTTCTACACCCGTAAGACCTTCGTTCATCTTCAGAACACAAATGAAGATATTTTTGGTTAAATCCAATGGCTCAGCGAAACCTGCATAGATAGCAATGATATTTCCTCTCTCAAGATCCATAAAGGTACTAAAAAAAAACATATTTGAATCAGTTCATGTGAGTTCACTGGTTTTACCTTAATATTTCAAAGCGATGAGAATATTTTTTGTGCGCCAACAAAACAAAATAATGACTTTTTAACACTATCTAGTGATGGGCGATTTCATAACACTGCTTCTTGAAGCTTCTGAGCTTTACGAATCAAATCAGTGGATCGGAGCGCCGAAGTCATGTGATTTCAGCACTGATTCGACTCAAAAGATTCATAACGCTCATAACATTCATAAGCAGTGTTTTGAAATCGGCCATCACTAGATATTGTTAAAAAGTCATTTTTGGGGGTTTTTTTGGTGCACAAAAAATATTAATTAATATAAATTAATATTGAACCACTGTACTCACATGAACTGATTTAAATATGTTTTTAGTACCTTTATGGATCTTGAGAGAGGAAATTTCATTGCTGGCTATGCAGGCCTCGCTGAGCCATCAATTTAATTAAAAATAACTTAATTTGTGTTCTGAAGATGAACGAAAGTCTTATGGGTGTAGAACGACATGAGGGTGAGTAATAAATGACTTTATTTTTGGGTGAACTAACCCTTCAACCTATTGACCTTATTGTTACAGTGTGAATTATACAATGGTTTTTAGGGTCTATTTTAAAAGAATTCAAAATAAGACAATACAACATCTGAAGAATTAGTGATTTTCAGGGCACAATCTGTTGAGGTTCGTCTCACGCAATATTTGGTGTGACTAGTCTAGTGCCGTTAGCCAAACGTCGATTAACTAAAGACACTAGAGGTTTTGTTGATATAATGGACAGGCTATCCAGGGCCCCTGTGCAGGTTGTTGCTGTTGGCCCTCCTCAGTTGAAATGGCAGTAACCTACTTGTCATGGTTCATGGACGTAGCACCAGAAACTAATCACAACAAAAGCTCAGGAGCAGTGTACTGTTGCTATGATCACCTCTTCTGGCTGCCTGCAAATATATTCTTTTACATTTAAAACTCCTGTCATGTATATGAGAAAGCAATGTTTACTAAGACCAACCTTTTGTTTTGACCTAAGATTCAAGCCTTAAAGGTTTAGTTCACCCAAAAATGAAATTTCTGTCATTAATTACTCGCCCTCATGTCGTTTTAAACCCATAAGACCTTCGTTCATCTTCAGAACACAAATTAAGATATTTTTGATGAAATCAGAGAGGTTTCTGATCCCCCACAGAAAGCAATTTAATTACCACTTTCAAGGTCCAGAAGACATAATTAAAACAGTCCACATGACTACAGTGGTTCAACCTTAACGTTTATGACAAGAATAATTTTTGTGAGCCAAAACAAAACGTTCCTTCCTGACAGGGAAGAGATGAAATTGTTGAATAAAGTTATTTTTTATTTGTTTTTGCACACAAAAAGTATTCTCGTCGCTTCATAACATTAAGGTTGAACCACTGTTGTCATGTGGACTATTTTAATGATGTCTTTAGTACCTTTTTGGGCCTTGAATGTGGTAATTATGTTGCTTTCTATTGGGGATCAGAAACCTCGGATTTTTATCAAAAATATCTTAATTTGTGTTCTGAAGATGAACGAAGGTTTTACGGGTTTGGAATGACATAAGGGTGAGCAATTAATGGCAGAAATTTCATTTTTGGGTGAACTAACCCTCTAATTATTGTGACTTCCCAAAACCGACCATTTTTCACGACCCAATTATAAGGCTCTTAAACCTAAAATAATTTTCCGGGGCTTTATAAACAAAATCATGTTAATGAAAATCTAAAATGCAATGTTTATGTGATGTGTATCGGTAGAAAATATTAGCCCAGTATGAAAACAACAGAAGGCTAAATAATTGTAAAGTTCAACCATTGACATGTGTAACCTACTGTATAGTGTCAAGCTCTTCATTCAACTCTAGGAAAAATGTGCACTGGAAAAGACTAGTGGCTGACTATGAGTAATAATTTTCTATAAAACATAATGAATATTCTAAATGAAATAAAACATCTCACTAATATAATAGCTATAGGTAGGATACGTCTATTGATTCTCAGCACTTACTTGTAGTTAGCGAATTCATCCTGTACTAGGGCCACATAATTAGCAGGGACCAGTCCGGACTCCAGGGATCCCGTCAGCTTCTTGGCAAGTACATAATCTCCCCTCTTTTCTATGACAGACAGTTTGTCCCCTTCTTTCACCGTCAGCTCTTCCTCACTGCGGGCTTCGAAGTCGAACAGAGCCGCGTACAGCTGCGACGGCTTCTTCTTAGGAGCCGGAACCCGAATATCACCTGAAACGGTGCGGATCTCGGCCGGACGAACGACGTTCGGATAGAAAAATTCGGGCCATATCCAGTCCCATAACCTCTTCAGGCATGGCAAACAGCTGCGACAACACTTCTCCATCCCAGCCCTTTCCTTCTACGGACTCCAGGGTAGCTAGAATATCTGGCAGCTGTCCACCAAGCGAAACGGTTGAAATTGAAAATAAAAGAGGTGTGCGGGTCCCTTACCGATGGTGACAGACCGTCCGTAGCGATTCTATACCGGGGTCGCCTTTGTTGAGCTAACGCGCTGGCCGCGATCATAGCGGAGGATCAGGTGAAACCGGTTCTGTTTCGGGATGGATCACAAAGGTATGCGGAAAAGACATGTTGGAGAGTTTAATGAGACATTAAGACGAGGAGAAGATTTTGTGGTTGAAGTACCTTGAAGAACATCCTCTTTTCATCTTAACCTAGGCTCTGTTTGTCCATGGCGTCCCTCGGTCTTCTCTCATAATGACCGTTGCAGTGCGCCGCAGCATTCGGTGCCTCTATCCGCTCCGGAGCAAAACGCTTCGCAGTGTGTAAACTTGGCTGCAAGCGACCCTTTCTCCTGTAGTGCGGTCATCTGTTCACTATAGGCAAGCCCACACATGGAGCTGGAAACCAGTAACCCTTTATTTTTAGATTCGCCTTTAATCGTTAAACGTAGACTATACATCTCCGACAAATATTTGCATTTTTTAAAACACGTCCCTCCTGTAAGGACTAAATTTGCATGCATATGCATCAAACGTTTTGCTAGTTGGAAAATAACATTATTCTATTATTTTTCAAGACACACAAACACATAAACCCACGTCTGTTACAGCTACAGGATGGTGGTAACTTCCAATTTACATGAGTTACAATGAATACATATTGTTTTAAATTATTAAGCTGTAATTATTTAAACCACTGGCACAAATAGACCCGCCCATACATGTGTGTTTGTATAGTTAAAGTCCCCATGAAATTATTATTATTATTTTTTTTTTTGGCTTATGAATAAGTTAGCCTTACTGTTATAAGCTGGTGTGCTCCAAACCAATGACAAAATTCGCATTTAGAAGATATAAGCGTTCAAAACTTGCAGTCTCTCACTTCCGCCAATATGAATTAATGATTTTGATGACATCACTCTGCACTTCAGCTTCTCATTGGATTTTCTGTCCAATCAAATGCTCTCTAGAATGTGAAGCATCCTGCCTCCTACATTATAAAGAGACACTGAAGTCATATTGCTATTTTCTACATGGTGAATGGCACATAGTGCACTACATCAAAGTCGTTTAAGACAAGTCATTTCACTCGGCGGCCATCTTTGAAACGCCTCTCGGGCATCCAAGTGCAGCTCCTATCTCTTTGAATGGGGAAACATCTAATTCTCCAAAACTGTTTGCCAAGCTTTCGGTTAAATTTCATATTTGAAATCACCAATGAAATCTAACAACTGTCTCATAAATTTTGTTTCTAAACGCTCAAATCATGACAAAAAACAGAATTTTTCAGGCTGGATCAAGCTAATGCGCAGTCCTAAATGTGCGTCTCTTGTGCTTCATTTCGGAGGCGCGAGTCTGACTGTTTCTATAGAAACCGGAGCTTCTAACGGCCGCTGTAGTGACGCGATGACTTTACCAATCGGTGATTGGCTCTTATTTAGAAGGCGGGACTTATTCCGCCATATTGTGCGTTGCACTTTCTCCCATTCAGAACAATATGAGTGACGCATCTTGTGTTATTCTATAGTCTTTGACTATATATAGGGGATAGGGAATGATTCAGACAGCGTAAATATGCTTTCATCTGGGGCGAATGAAGTCTGGTTTCATGTTAATGTCACATGAACCGCTGGAATTGGGTCTCCTGCACAAACAACATGCTTGAAATATAAAATGAATGCCTATTGCATCATAAAACAAACTGGAAACAGATATTGGAAGCAAAAAACATACCTAATATAATATAAACTAAGCTAGCAGGCTAATCGGTAGATGTATGCTATGCGAGTACATAAGGTGACTTAAAAAACAGTATACTAAGAACGAGAAATGCTTGATTTCACAACCTATAGCTGCAGTTATATACTAGTATATGAACCATGTAATTTAAAAGGTCATCATAACGCATTTTAAACAATATAAATCATAACGTGATTTTGCAGGAATCATATTCAGGTGCTACAAATACTATGCATTAAAAGCCTGTTGAACCAATGGGATCACTCGGGGTCCTAAAGGAGACCCGATTCCTGAGGGGACTCGATTTCTCACCACACCGCTCGTCTAGAGACACAATAGCACAAAGCGGATCATACGCGCGAGCCGGAGCGTACCTGAGAAGGTATCGGACCCATTTGAATTCTGCACAGAATGCTGTATTTCAAAGCAATATGTAGAAGATTAGAAGGAAACTATGGCTTTACTGAGCTCAACGGCTCTGGCCGAGCTGTGATATAAAAACGAAACGCTACTGGCTATTTTTAAAAAAGGGGAGGAGCTGTTTGATATGTCCCGCCCTGTCTTCCTGTTTCACTGGAAATTACGTCAACACATTGAATAATGCTGTGTGTTTTAAGGCACTTCAATGGGCCTTTAAATAATAGAAACATTTTATTTTGGGCAGCTTTATGTCTTTAAAGGGATAGTTCACCCGAAAATGAAAATTCTGTCATTTTTCACCCTCAAGTTGTTCCAAACCTGAGTAAATGATGACAGAATGATGACAGAATTTTCATTTTGGGGTGAACTATCCCTTTAATTCTTCTCTCATTATTTTGCATGTTCTGCACGTTTAGCATACTTCTAGGTTTCTGCCATTTAGAAAGTATAGTAGGCTACATCTGGGAGGTATTCCAGAAAGCAGGTATAACATAAGCCGGGTAAGTTATAAGATAGAGATAACTTTCAGTTCTAAAAACGGTATTAGCTTTCATGCTTTCTGGAATACATCCCTGGTCTACATAAAGTTACAGGATATGTATATTATAATTAACCCACTAACATATTACCATCACAAAAATGAGAGGAAGGAGATTATATAATAAAGCTCAGTTGTAAAAACTTGCATATGTCAGGAAAGCAACTGCTCTGGTACCAGTGGCTTTACACAGAGTATATGTGCGTGCGACTCTATAACCCATGTTCGAGCATGTGAGACTTCATTGTTTCCCGCGTCTGTGATTTTTGTGTGTGTAAATACATTTTGGGTAGAATCTGAGCATCATTAAAATGTCGTAAAATAAACACCCGGTAAACTGGCCACCACAGAGCGACATCTATGCGGAGTATGTAATATCAATCTAAGTTATTTAACCTCTTAACTGCCACTCCCATTTTTGAGGAACAGACCCCAACTTAAATTGTTTTAAATCTTGAATACTTTTGAGCACAGGTCTCCTTATAAAGGGGACACTTGGCAGATTATTTTAGAAGTAAAAGAAAAAATATAAAAGTTAAATAAAAATAGTTACTGAAGTTTTAGTTTAGGAAAATGTAAAATATGATTTCTTAGAATTTATATAAAATATATATTTTACAAAACAGTTTTACTCTAGTTTTTCTTAAAATTTTAAAAGAAAAAGTTTTTCTTAAAATATTAGGTTGATATCTCAAAAATGGAGCTTTCAGTAAAATTTAGTTTGGGCGCAGTACCAAACTTTTCCCTCCATGCTCCATTGGACTCATCCATTTCCATATAGCCTATATATGGTTTGAGTGACCTGAACCATTTATTTCCATAATGTTCATACAATTTATGAAACTGACATCCTATTCAGAAGTAGTATGGGCAGAATGGCAGTATTTGGTTTGAATTCAACCTCTAACACACACATAAAAGACATGCAAAAAGAACAAGATTTTTCATTTTCACTGCTATTTCAGAATAAATGTCTGAACATGCTATATGTTGTTGTTGCAAATTTGTAAGCTTTCGCTAACAGGACGGTGACAGTTAAGGAGTTACCAACATTAAATTTGTCTTAAAACTGTGGGTTATATTGTAAATATTGATACTCAAAAGCCCCAAATTAGGCCAGTGCCTAACCCTATCCCTATTATTTCAGTGATTTTCAACCAGAGACCTGGGGCCATGAACACAGGCATTAAAGGTCTTCCAAGTGGGCAATAACATGATTTAAAGGTGCCCTAGAACTTTTTTTTTAAAAGATGTAATATAAGTCTAAGGTGTCACCTGAATGTGTCTGTAAAGTTTCAGCTCAAAATACCCCATAGTTTTTTTTTAATTCATTTTTTTAACTGCCTATTTTGGGGCATAATTAGAAATGAGCCGATTCAGGGTGTGTGGCCCTTTAAATCTGGTGCTCCACGCCCCAAGAGCTCGCGCTTGCCTTAAACAACATAAAAAAAGTTCAAACAGCTAATATAACCCTCAAAATGGATCTTTACACAGTGTTCGTCATGCAGCATGTCTAATCACGTAAGTACAGTGTTTATTTTGATGTTTACATTGATTCTGAATGAGTTTGAGGCTGTGCTCCGTGGCTAACGGCTAATGCTACACTGTTGGAGAGATTTATAAAGAATGAAGTTGTGTTTATGAATTATACAGACTGCAAGTGTTTAAAAATGAAAATAGCGACGGCTCTTGTCTCCGTGAATACAGTAAGAAACGATGGTAACTTTAACCACATTTAACAGTACATTAGCAACATGCTAACGAAACATTCAGTTTACAAATATCACTAAAAATATCATGTTATCATGGATCATGTCAGTTATTATTGCTCCATCTGCCATTTTTCACTGTTGTCCTTGCTTGCTTACCTAGTCTGTTGATTCAGCTGTGCACATCACATCCAGACGTTCTGCCCTTGTCTAATCCCTTTCATAATGTTGGGAACATGGGCTGGCATATGCAAATATTGGGGGCGTACACCCCGACTGTTACGTAACAGTCAGTGTTATGTTGAGATTCGCCTGTTCTTCAGAGGTCTTTTAAACAAATGAGATTTATATAAGAAGGAGGAAACAATGGAGTTTGAGACTCACTGTCTTTTCCATGTACTGAACTCTTGTTATTCAACTATGCCGAGATAAATTCAATTTTTGAATCTAGGGCACCTTTAAAATGATTAAAATGAAAATAATCAAATAATCAAAATACTGCTAAAAATCAAGATGCACCAATAAACTGACATCTAAGCACCAGAGGAAATAGCTTAGCATTCGAATATTGTCTTGGATGATGGGGGAGCGCTCTCATTAAGCAGTTTCAGGTTTTACTTAGATAGCAAAACCTGACCCACACACAAATGCAGACAAATACAGTGATGCTGATTCAGAATTTTTCCTTTGGGGGGGGGGGGGAAAGAAATACAGCAACTGGATTTGATATATAGCACACTGTTTTATTAGTATATTTAGCTTTGTGACGTACAGCTTGGGAGAAAAAAAAAAGTCACAATGTCATGTCAGTGACATTTTAGCAGTGACATCCCACTGGAGAAAGCTTTATCTCAAATCATTGGTTTCATTAATGAAAGTGATATGTTAGGAGCCGCCCATGCTGTTTTGCATCAAACAACAGAAATTGATTTTTTTTTTTTTTCATTTTCATTCAATCTTTCAGTTTCTTCACATATGTATCAACACTTTCTAAAGAATTAAAATATTTAGCCACATGTACTGAAAAAAGTATTCACTGTTATATATATTTAACACAATAAATATAAAAAGGATTTATTTCATATATATTATGGTATTAAAGTGGGAAATGGGTCGCCGATAAGACTTTTTTTTCAACTATAAAACAGCAATCATTTACCTGAGGTTTTCACTCTGCTGTTCTTGTTCTGTAATACTTGACGTCTGCACCCGACGACGGGTGTGATAATGGCTTTTAATCATTAAGGAACAGCCGGATGTGTTATCCCTAATGGCCAGAGGAAAAGATTCATTTACAACAAGCCTTCTTCATTTTGTGGATCTGTTGACAGCAGTTACAGAAAGTGATTGGGGTCAGTGATGGGGGTCTCCCAGACAAAATTACTGACTGTAAATGCATGGACATTGCTGCAAGTCCCATTTCCCTTCACTAAAGATGATCAAATTAAACAATGCATGAAAAGAAGGGAAAAGCATCTGAATTAAACAAGAAAACAACAAAAAAAAAAAAAAAAAAAGAGAGAGAAAATCTCCAAAATCTGTACATGTAAACATCACACTTCCACTGAGTCCAAAATGAGAAGGAAAGAGACAGTTTCACATTGGTATTAGGTACATATCAAAACCAGAGCCGACGTCATCAGCTCTTTATGCAGGAGGAAACCAAGACGGGATGGAAAAGATCCAAAACACCAACAAATTATTAAAGAGAACAGACTAAAACTGGGAACCACATGAATTTGAATGCAGCTGTACACCACTGTGGTAGAAAAATAAAAGTCAAGTTGTTTTTTTTCTTCTTTCATTTCTTTTTTGTTTTTTTTCTTCAGAGCTATACATCTGATCAAACCAGAGCATTTTTCTTGTGTAGTTTAGCAGCAACCATAACCAGCGTCACACCTGAATGCAAAGCATGAACCCGTATAGGACCATCCGTGTGTTTGTGAGTGATGCCTTTAACATACGACAAGTGGGCTGTTTAATTGTACATAATATCACAGTAGATTGCGGTGCTGATTAAAAAAAAAAGGTTCTGAGGTACCATATGACAGCTGAAGGGGTTTCTAATACATTGTTAATAAAGGGACATTCACGACAATCGGTTCTGTTAAGCCCCTTTAAAGGCACGACGCAGTAACTAATCAGAAACTTGGTCTTACAGTACTGAGATAATAGTTCTTTGGGGTTTGTAACGCAAGAGGAATCAGGCATCAGGCTGTCAACGTACTGGTGCTAATGTCTATCACTTCAACTTTAAAGCCTGTGCAGCGTGGGATTGAATTTGCCCCCGGTGTGTGAATCTGCAATCCGGTGTGACCGTGGTTTGGCTGGCTGCTTGGCATGTTGACATCCTTGTTTGGAATGTATAGGCATACAGGACAAACTTCACATGTGATGTCGGTACAAAACAGTTCTGAAAAGACCACTTGCGATACAAAAAGAATTACAAAATAATAGTAATCGAGATAATTATAAAAAAAATAGGAATCAGATAAAAAGGTTTTCAACAGTGGGCCACAAGGAGTCCTCAGCGGCTAGCATGAGAACTCGGATCTGAGAGTGAGAGATGCTCTGATTATGGCTAAAATACCCCTCACTCTCCCGGGACACGCTGCGCTGTACGACCACACACAGAACACAGAGCATGGAAACAAAACCGTGAACTAGTTTCACCTTTTTCAAGATTGTCGTTTGCCTCATTTTACAGTTTGTTTTTCAGTAGCTGTCCTTGAGTGAACTGGAGAGAAGAAACACCGTACGAACAGATGAACGCTTCGCTTTTTTTTCGGCGGGTCCATCTCCGTCGTACGTTTTTATAAATCCACAGAAGAGCGTGTGAGGTTGGCGTATAATCAGCAGCGTTTGACGGCAGTGGGACCCATATCAGACCTCAACGAGAGAAAGACAGATGACCGAGACAGCAGCTAGAATCCTCTATTACCTGACCTCTCACCATCTGTGTGTCTGGAGCGGACATGACAAGAATGACGTGGAAAAGAAGGTGAGAAGGATATGAACAGCACAGAAAAGAAGGAGAGAGGACGTTTGATCATAAAGATTTTTTTTTTTTTTCCAAACCAACCCCCTTAAATGTGCAGGTCAAATTTGTGAAAAACATGTCTATGGTTTAAAGGGTTAGTTCAGCCAAAAATGAAATTTCTGTCATTTATTACTCACCCTCATGTCGTTCCACACCTGTAAGACCTTCGTTCATCTTCGGAACACAAATTAAGATATTTTTGATAAAATCCGATGGCTCAGTGAGGCCTCCTTTGACAGCAAGATAATTTACACTTTCAAACATATTTAAAACAGTTCATGTGACTACAGTGGTTCAAAATAAAAAGGAAATAACGACTTTATTCAACAATATCTAGTGATGGCCGATTTCAAAACACTGTTTCATGAAGCTTCGAAGCTTTACAAATCTTTTGTTTTGAATCATTGGTTTGGATCGTGTATCAAACTCCCAAAGTCACATCAATTTTTGAAATTTCGAAACGCATATGTAACGAAGCCTCGTTTACTGAAATCGTGACTTGCACGCTCCAAACCACTGATTCGAAACAAAAGATTTGTAAAGCTTCATGAAGCAACATTTTGAAATCGATCATCACTAGATATTGTTGAATAAAGTTGTTATTTTGTTTTTCTGGCGCACAAAAAGTATTCTCTTCGCTTCATGACATTAAGGTTGAACCACTGTAGTCACATGAACTGTTTTTTAGTAGCTTTCTGGGCATTTGAAAGTGTAAATTAACTTGCTATGAGCCATTGAATTTTATCAAAAATATCTTAATTTGTGTTCCGAAGACGAACGAAGGTCTTACCGGTGTGGAACGGCATGAGGGTGAGTAATAAATGACAGAATTTTAATTTTGGGGTAAACTAACCCATTAAATTTCACTCCAAAAATCTAAATAATAAAATCAGAAATTGTGTTTTGTGAAAATGAAAACTATTGTTAGGACAGTAATATTTTTTTGCATGACTTAAGCATATTTCTCCACAATTCTCATTAGCGTAATGCAAAAAAAAAAAAAAAAATTTTATATATATATATATCATTCATATATTTAATATATGTAACTTATTCTGCTATATTAAAATTATAAAGTATGTAAACATCTTAGTAATATTTGTAATCTTTATATAATGTAGATGTAATTTAATAAAAAAGTGTTACAGTATTTTTACTGTAATTTTTGAACTGTAATAAATGTAAAAAAAACCAAAAAAAAACGGTTTAACACCATTGTTCTAATGAAAAAAAATTAAAAAAGTGAAATTTTAGGACGCATTAAGGTAATGAGAATTTGGGTGGAAAATGTGCTTGATTGACATCAAAATAATGTCACAATTAAAAAGTCTTGGTTCTACAAGCAGACTTCATTTTCTTACTGCAAAATATAATTTCTTATATATATATTTTTTTGTATCTGGGGGCGAAGCAAAATGGATTCTACCCTTTAAAATATTTCCTTATGACGTTCTCTCCTGAAATGAAGTAAAAGAAACAGCAAAGGCAGTGAGAGATGACAAGAGGTCAAGGACCATTTATGATGAGATCAATGTTAAATAGAAAGATCACGCACAGTGAGGACAAGCCTCACGCTGACAATTTTGCATATGTATTCACATCTATAGCAACATTCTAATTAACAAATCAATATCGCAGTAGGAGGCTGGACTGTGAAGGTCTACCATAAATATAATACATTAAGAAGAAATCGCTACTTCTACATATCTGTACTGTTGTGTTTTGAACGGGGGTGTCAAAATTGCACACAAATATGTCTTAAGAGAGCAGTGTAGTCTCCAGTCACGCTCACTCATCATCATGGCTTTCAATCATATGTAGGTCCTGGTCACGTGATCATGCATGTAATGATTCTAAAGGCTTCTCAGCGGGGGTCATGGTAGCCTCTCTGTATTAGCCTGTCTCCTTTAGGGCCAGAAATGCGTTTGATTATCTTCTGCATTGCGATATTCTTTCTCCATCCCCCACCAGCAGTGCAACACGGAGCCGCCGAGCTCCTCAACCATAGATTAGCACTGCCTCTGTGTGCAAAATGGAGCAAATTAGAGTGACATTACTGTCAGTCAGTCCCTAACCAAATCTACCTCGCTAACTACACATTTTTAAACCTCTCCTGCTATATTCAGTTCACTAAAGACTCTTTAGCATGTCTGTTTGTGTCGTACGCGTGTTCGTGTGTGTGTGCGCGCCAAGCTCTTGTGCCAATGATTTGATCCCAGTTGAGATTTAAGCACACACCGCGCTTTTAGAACAAATCAAACGAAAGCAAACACAAGCAGCCCTCAGTATTAAATCAAACACCCTCGACCAGAATGCAAAACGGCTTTCTTCTGGATTTGGCTTCCATATTGATTTTTTTTTTTTTTTTTTTTTTTTTTTGCCTTGTTGTTTCACCTTGAGGTGCTCTGGTTGTGTTTGGGAGGCTTGAGGTTTCAGGTTTGTGGCGTTACGTTGGAGTCCATAGCAGCAGAGTGGATTAATGGCCATTAAGAAAAGTCAACAGATAAAAGACTAACAGCTTCCATTCCGGATCCTTCCTCTCCATCTCCCTCCAAAGTAGCATACTAAGATGGAGGAGAAGAGGACGTACAGGAGAAATGGAAGGACACATAAAGAAGAGGAGAACGGGAGGTGACACGTACAGAGGACACGTAGAGAGTTGGCATCTGTGAAACCGAAGGGTTTAAATGCATTAGGAAGGGTCCGGTCCCAAAACAAGTCCAGTGTATTTTTGCAATCAATACCTTGAAATAGATCGGGATATATATACATTTGAAGAAGGTGGAAAAGAAAATCTGCACTTCAATTACAGGAACAAATTCACTCCCACTCTCCACTTTCGATGCCCAAATCAGTGGACCGTGAAGTGGAGGATGGACAGGTGATAATTTTCTTCTCCCACATACAGAGGGACACGCTGGGAGAGAGATAGCAGGACAGACAGGCTGAGGTATTTCCAGGTGAGCTTCCACCTGCGTATCTAAATGCATAAATTAATGATTCAGAGGTCAGAACGAATGGAAAAGTGCTTCAGGACACAGCGAGTGCTTATTTACAGCAAATACAAAGGTCTCTTAGTTGTTTTCCTCTTGCTCTTTTTCTCTTTTTTCTTTCCATTACACCTCCAAATCAAAAGTGTCTTCATTTAGTTAGTGCTGTCTGGAGGATTGGCGCACCGTAATTCCTCCTTTGAAGTAGCTAAAGACAAAGAAAATCAGAAATCAATGGCTCTCAGAGGGGCATGGAGGCAGAATGAGCGGAGGGAGGCTGTGGAGAAGGCATGAAACGCAGGAGCAGAAGGCGGAGGATACATCGAACCGTCCGCTTCAGCACTGCAGTGTCCTTCAGAGATTCATCTCCACGTTTATCCTCTTCATCTGTCGGTCATTCTCACTGAAGCGATATGAAAGCAAAAGCTTGATGAAGCCGTGTTTTCTCTCTCTTCTAACATTTTTAAGAGCCAGATGGTTTTCCTTGGTGAGCGAAAAACCTCTGACAATGAGGATGATGATCATGTGAGGGACACAGTCAGTTATGTGGTCCAGAGGGACAAGGGTTGATGTAGACAGAGAGCGCAGAAGATCGGTTCAGTTCTGTTGCAGTATGAGGTTCTCCAGCTCATCTGCCGATCGTAGCAGGAAGGCCGCGGACTCACGGTATCCCGCGATCAGCTGACGCACCGCCGCTACCTCTGTATGGCTGAGCTGAGCTGAAGCCCCGCCCCCTCCTCCATTCCTGCCGAGACTACTGGAGCTTGACGAGGATGAATTCGATGCCAGAGACTTCATACTGAGATCAGTAGGCCCTGAACGGAGAGAATAAAAATATAATTATGGACATAAGAACACAGACATGGTAGTTCTTAGAGGAGGATACATATATTGATTTTATGATTAATCTCTAACTGCATTTGAATGACCTCAGTATCAATTCTTAAAATCCCAGGATTGCTCTTTTACTCTCTTTTAATCTACAGTCCTATAGGAAATAAAATGATGGAGTACTGAAATAATGGCATACCCACTGAATCACCAGTGTAATCCAATCTCTTTTAAACCAGTTCTTTAATAGGGCTGTCACTAACAATTATTTTGCAATCGAGTAATCGGTCGATTATTTTGATGATTAATCGAGTAATCAGATTTTTTTTGTGGTAATAAAAATAGACCTAAGGCTGCTCTGAGATGCATATAACCTGTGTGTAATCAATTAATTAAATTGCATATATTTGTTTGATTTTAATCGCAGCCTTTGTGATTTCACAATAGCACTATGCTATGTTATGATTTTAAAATGTTTTTTTTTTTTAGTGCTGTCAAATGATTAATCGTGATTAATCACATCCGAAACAAAAGTTTGTTTACGTAAAAAACGTGTACCATGTATTTTTATTATGTATATATAAATACACACACACACACACACACATATATATAAAGGTGCCCTAGAACGTTCTTTCACAAGATGTAATATAAGTCTAAGGTGTCCCCTGAATGTGTCTGTGAAGTTTCAGCTCAAAATACCCCAAAGATTTTTTTTTATAAATTTTTTTAACTGCCTATTTTGGGGCATCATTAACTATGCACCGATTCAGGCTGCGGCCCCTTTAAATCTCACGCTCCCTGCCCCCCTGAGCTCTCGACTAATAATACAGTGCATAATCAAAGTTCACACAGCTAATATAACCCTCAAATGGATCTTTACAAAGTGTTCGTCATGCATGCTGCATTCATGCTTCGGATCATGTGAGTATAAAATTTATTTGGATGTTTACATTAGATTCTGAATGAGTTTGAGGCTATGCTCTGTGGCTAACAGGCTAAAGCTAACATTACACACTGTTGGAGAGATTTATAAAGAATGAAGATGTGTTTATGAATTATACAGACTGCAAGTGTTTAATAATGAAAATAGCTCTCTTGTCTCCGTGAATACAGTAAGAAATGATGGTAACTTTAACCACATTAAACAGTACATTAGCAACATGCTAACGAAACATTTAGAAAGACAGTTTACAAATATCACTAAAAATATCATGATATCATGGATCATGTCAGTTATTATTGCTCCATCTGCCATTTTTCGCTGTTGTCCTTGCTTGCTTACCTAGTCTGATGATTCAGCTGTGCACAGATCCTGACGTTAATACTGCCTGCCCTTGTCTAATGCCTTGAACATGAGCTGGCATATGCAAATATTGGGGTCATACATATTAATGATCCTGACTGTTACGTAACAGTTGCTGTTATGTTGAGATTCGCCTGTTCTTCAGAGGTCTTTTAAACAAATGAGATTTATATAAGAGGGAGGAAGCAATGGAGTTTGAAACTCACTGTATGTCATTTCCATGTACTGAACTCTTGTTATTCAACTATGCCAAGGTAAATTCAATTTTTGATTCTAGGGCACCTTTAAGAAATATTTATATATATGTATATAATGTATATGTATTATAATCATATATGTGTATATATTTATATTTATATACAGTCAAACAAAAAATTATTCAGACATTTTTATATATTTTTACTAGTGGTGCAGGACACTACAGTTCATTTATATAAGTGAGGATAGCAAAATAAACTGTGACATACCCAATAAATCTTCATACAGTGGACTACCAGTAAAAATTATAAAAATTATTCAGACACTTTGACCTGACCATGTTTTGCTTAAGTGTTAT
>VTFQ01000228.1:0-25002 GCA_036281575.1 Ancherythroculter nigrocauda
GCAAAATATAATTAAAACCTTTTGGATTCAATAAAAGAGATCTAGTTGTACGACCTTACATACTTTGGATGTCATATCTTTGTTTTTTGTTATTATTAGGGCCTTTGGACGAAAAAAAAAAAAGACCCGTCACGCCATTGACCCATAAACAGGTTAATGAATTATAATCAGCAAAAGAACTGAATAAAAAAAATTAAACAATATTATTAATAAATGTTATGATATATATTATATTATTATTAATTAGTGTTATTGTTGTTATTAAACACATGGAAATATACATATTATTTTAGTTTATTTATAACAAAAAATATATATAGCCTTCTAGTCCCAATTATGGGAAGTTTTTTTTTTATATATACAGATGATATTATAAAACCATGAACATCCTGAATAAGGATATGTTTAGCTGACGGACTATAACAGAGACATCAGTCAAGGTTCTTGTCCATAATAAGTAACCTATTAAATTTCAATGGCTGTGTCAGCTATTACCGTTCCTCATGTAATATTTATCTAAGTGTCGACTGAGCTGACTGGAGAAGTGCTGGTATTGTGCTGAATGGAAATATGAAGTCCTTTCCTCCAAAACCATTGCGATTTAGTAAGAGCGACAGGTGAAACAGGAAATAGTCGTGATTACGTTCACATGGGATGACTCCAGGGCTGTTTTTATAATTCATACGCTGCCGTGCAATGAAGATCTTCATGTTCTTGGCATATTCCCACATTGGTTGAGAAGTTCCACCTCAGTTCTGTCTGACTGCCACTGGTTTCCCTGCTCAGATTTTCCTGAAGTTAACACTGCCCCCCGGTGTTCTAACATCATTACTTGCTTACACATCTGCCCCCCTCCCTATGGAGGAAAACCTTTACAGAAAAATCTGATGCTCTGGAAAAAACACCCTGAGACCACAGACACACATTTTAGCAGGAGATAAGATTGCATTTTGGTGTTGCATGCCACGAATCAGCATTTCTGCTAAGGATTTCGCCGGATCAGCTGCGCTCAGATTTGTGCTGCAGGAGCCTTCGGTTATCAATTACTTAACAGCGTCGGGAAAGTTTTCCCAAAACATTCCCTCTTGATTGCGACATCATAATCAGAAACGCTGCTTCCACAAAGGGACCAATTAAAAGTCTCTTCCTTGATGCATTAAGCCAGCCAGCGATTAGCGAATCAACATGTAATCTCGAAAACTTCCGCTTGAGTGATTCGTGTTCGTCAGCGAAGTGCCTTCAACTGAGGAAATCTTTTGAAACTCTAATCTTGTCAGGCCGAGAGTGGGAAAGGTGTTTAGTGTTTACAGTTTACAGAGACGAATCTCTTTTTCTATAGAGCCACGGCACGAGATAAGCACCATGAGGAATGCAACATGTCATTTAAAAGTACATAGAGGGCTTAAACTGACATATTGATGTATTACAGGAGGATAAGACAGCAGCTGCTAACTCTTTGCAAGCTACCGCTACAATTCATTTAATGCTAAACACTTTAATTGATGAGTAGGAGTTTGTATTTCAAAGCGCGCCAGAAAATCTTCACTCGTTAGGAGAATTTAAACATGTTTAGAGTTGATTCAACAGGTGTCTGAGGGGAAATATTCAAGGTTTAGTAGATTTACCTCAATGTAGGCTTGAAATGCTGCAGTAGTCTTGTGTTTTACTGCTGTGTTTTGGTTCAGTTTATGAGGATGGCTCTAATGAGAGTAAAACCATAGCCACCATCTGTTTTAAATGTGCAAGACTTCTCATCCGCTGGAAATCTCCATGGCTCCCTAGTTAAAACATCACAGGGTAACTGTTAAGGATGTCACATTTGTTCTGGAGAAATGTTTGTGATTTTCATCCCGTGCCAAAGCTTTTAGAGACCACCACTGTGAGGAAGCGTTTGCATATCTCTTCATTTGACACATCTAATTTGGGCTCAATTATCTCGCTCAAGCAAAATGAAACCTAGACACTCTTTTTTTTTTCGTTCGCAGGCATCATGGGTAACGAGCTGGACCAAGGGTGCAGGCGAGGACCACATCCAAATATGAGACTCATAAACCAACAACAGCAATTACTGTTTGCATCTTTCATAACGGTCTCATCAGTTCGCACTGTATCTATCCTGTGTGTGTGCGTAATTACTAATTCTTATATTTTTCTTGTGCGTTTGTCATAGTTGATTGTGTGTCTTTGCCAGCGCTCAAATTAGATTCTTGTGCCTGCTTTCAAAATCAATTAATGTTGTCCTGAAACTTTGGAAACTGGAGAAAAACAGACATCAAAGTCAAATGTTAGACGTTGTGATGGAATAAAAGTGGAACTTAAATTGATGCCCAGCGTGAAATCATGAACAATTAACACTTTGATTTAATTATATCTTCATCCTTTATATTAATGTTTCATTTCAGAGAAGATCAATTATTTCTGTAATGAATCATTAGAGATGCTTGCTAAAGTATTAAACTTTGGTGTAATAACTTGTCTTGCATTGTTTGTGCTATAGACATGTCAATCACACGCACATTGAGGAAGGGACCAGAATATCATAGAGACTTGAGGGGGGCTTCAAGTCATGCGGTTCTTTGCAAAGGCATAGACATGCCCCGGTAACCACCCACAGCACCCTAGCATTGTGACGGTAAGTTTGCACAGCCAAACAATTTAATATTTTACACTTCAGAACTTCATAACATTAATTTAACACTTCAGAACAATTACTTATTATTCAAAAATGTATAAAGAGGGATAAGTAATTGTATTTCATCTTATTTGTTTTCAACAGCTCAGCCTGATAACTACCCACATCACCGTAGTTTTGTGATAAGTTTTGCACAAATAAACATAATTTATTTTTTTTGTTGTTTTTTTGTTTGTTTGTTAACAAATAAACATAATTTATTTATTTATTTATTTTTTTTTTGCTTTGCTTTGTATTGTTGTTGTTTTGCTTTGTTTTTTGCTTTGCTTTGCTTTGTTTGTTGTTGGTTTTTTTGCTTTGCTTTGTATTGTTGTTGTTTTGCTTTGTTTTTTGCTTTGCTTTGTTTTGTTTTGTTTTTTTCTGTTTTGTTTTACTTTGTTTTATTTTGCTTTGCTTTGTTTTTTGTTTTGCATTGCTTTGTTTTGCTTTTTTGTTTTGTTTTGCTTTGCTTTTTTTGTTTTGCTTTGCTTTGCTTTGTTTTGCTTTTTGTTTAAGTAATTGTATTTCATCTTATTTGTTTTCAACAGCTCAGCCTGATAACTACCCACATCACCGTAGTTTTGTGATAAGTTTTGCACAAATAAACATAATTTATTTTTTTTGTTGTTTTTTTGTTTGTTTGTTAACAAATAAACATAATTTATTTATTTTTTTATTTTTTTTTTTTGCTTTGCTTTGTATTGTTGTTGTTTTGCTTTGTTTTTTGCTTTGCTTTGCTTTGTTTGTTGTTGGTTTTTTTGCTTTGCTTTGTATTGTTGTTGTTTTGCTTTGTTTTTTGCTTTGCTTTGTTTTGTTTTGTTTTTTTCTGTTTTGTTTTACTTTGTTTTATTTTGCTTTGCTTTGTTTTTTGTTTTGCATTGCTTTGTTTTGCTTTTTTGTTTTGTTTTGCTTTGCTTTTGTTTTTTCTGTTTTGTTTTGCTTTGTTTTGCTTTTTGTTTTATTTTGCTTTGCTTTTTTGTTTTGCTTTGCTTTGTTTTGTTTTTCTTTTTTGTTTTATTTTGCTTTGCTTTGCTTTGTTTTGCTTTTTGTTTAAGTAATTGTATTTCATCTTATTTGTTTTCAACAGCTCAGCCTGATAACTACCCACATCACCGTAGTTTTGTGATAAGTTTTGCACAAATAAACATAATTTATTTTTTTTGTTGTTTTTTTGTTTGTTTGTTAACAAATAAACATAATTTTTTTTTTTTTTTTTTTTTTTTTTTTGCTTTGCTTTGTATTGTTGTTGTTTTGCTTTGTTTTTTGCTTTGCTTTGCTTTGTTTGTTGTTGGTTTTTTTGCTTTGCTTTGTATTGTTGTTGTTTTGCTTTGTTTTTTGCTTTGCTTTGTTTTGTTTAGTTTTTTTTCTGTTTTGTTTTGCTTTGTTTTATTTTGCTTTGCTTTGTTTTTTGTTTTGCATTGCTTTGTTTTGCTTTTTTGTTTTGTTTTGCTTTGCTTTTTTTGTTTTGCTTTGCTTTTTGTTTTTCTTTTTTGTTTTATTTTGTTTTGCTTTGCTTTGTTTTTTGCTTTGCTTTGTTTTGTTTTTTTTGTTTTTCTTTGCTTTGTTTTGTTTTGCCTTTTGTTTTTGTTTTGCTTTGCTTTGTTTTTTTGTTTTGCTTTGTTTTATTTTGCTTTGCTTTGTTTTTTGTTTTGCATTGCTTTGTTTTGCTTTTTTGTTTTGTTTTGCTTTGCTTTTTTTGTTTTGCTTTGCTTTTTGTTTTTCTTTTTTGTTTTATTTTGTTTTGCTTTGCTTTGTTTTTTGCTTTGCTTTGTTTTGTTTTTTTTGTTTTTCTTTGCTTTGTTTTGTTTTGCCTTTTGTTTTTGTTTTGCTTTGCTTTTTTTGTTTTGCTTTGCTTTTTGTTTTTCTTTTTTGTTTTATTTTGTTTTGCTTTGCTTTGTTTTGTTTTTTTTGTTTTTCTTTGCTTTGTTTTGTTTTGCCTTTTGTATTGTTGTTGTTTTGCTTTGTTTTTTGCTTTGCTTAGTTTTTTTCTGTTTTGTTTTGCTTTGCTTTGCTTTGCTTTGTTTTTTTGTTTTGTTTTATTTTGCTTTGCCTTGTTTTGCTGTGCTTTGCTTTTTGCTTTTTGTTTTATTTTGTATTTCTGTTTTGTTTTGCTTTGTTTTGCTTTTTGTTTTATTTTGCTTTTCTTTGTTTTGTTTTTTTTGTTTTTCTTTGCTTTGTTTTGCTTTGCTTTGCTTTGTTTTTTTTGTTTTGCTTTGTATTGTTGTTGTTTTGCTTTGTTTTTTTCTGTTTTGTTTTTTCTGTTTTGTTTTGCTTTGTTTTGCTTTTTGTTTTATTTTGCTTTGCTTTTTTGTTTTGCTTTGCTTTGTTTTGTTTTTCTTTTTTGTTTTATTTTGCTTTGCTTTGCTTTTTTGTTTTGCTTTGCTTTGTTTTGTTTTTCTTTTTTGTTTTATTTTGCTTTGCTTTGCTTTGTTTTGCTTTTTGTTTTATTTTGCTTTGCTTTTTTGTTTTGCTTTGCTTTGTTTTGTTTTTCTTTTTTGTTTTATTTTGCTTTGTTTTGCTTTTTGTTTTATTTTGCTTTGCTTTTTTGTTTTGCTTTGCTTTGCTTTGTTTTGTTTTTCTTTTTTGTTTTATTTTGTTTTGCTTTGCTTTGTTTTTTGCTTTGCTTTGCTTTGTTTTGTTTTTTTGTTTTGTTTTATTTTGCTTTGCCTTGTTTTGCTGTGCTTTGCTTTGTTTTGCTTTTTGTTTTATTTTGCTTTGCTTTGTTTTGCTTTTTGTTTTATTTTGCTTTTCTTTGTTTTGTTTGTTTTGTTTTTCTTTGCTTTGTTTTGATTTTTGTTTTTGTTTTGTTTGTTTTGTTTGTTTTGTTTTTCTTTGCTTTGTTTTGTTTTGCTTTGCTTTGTTTTTTTGTTTTGCTTTGTGTTGTTGTTTTGCTTTGTTTTTTTCTGTTTTGTTTTGCTTTGTTTTGTTTTATTTTGCTTTGATTTGTTTTGCTTTTTGTTTTATTTTGCTTTTCTTTGTTCTTTGTTTTTTGTTTTATTTTGCTTTGTTTTGTTTTGTTTTGTTTTGTTTTGTTTTGTTTTGCTTTGCTTTGTTTGGTTTTGTTACAATGCTTCTCTCAAGTGTAAGAAAGAGAGATACATTTATTGGATCTTGTCTTTGTTTTCCACAGTTTTTGCACAGATAATATTTTATTTTATTACAATGCTTCAGAACATCAATGCTTATTCACAAGTGTAGGAAAGAGGAATAAGTAATTTCAATTCATCTCGTCTTTTTGTTTTGCACAGATAAACATTTTTTTATTTTTTTTTATTACAATGCTTCAGAACATCATTACTTATTACTTGTGTTTTCTACAACACTGCTTGCCGATTACCCACAACACCCTAAAATTGTGGTAGCAAGTTTTACACAGATTAACAATTTAATATTTTCTTTTATGTTATTACAACTCTTCCGAACAACATTACTTATTCACAAGTATAAGAAAGAGGAATAAGTCATTTGATTTGATCTTGTATTTGTGTTTTCCACAGCTCTGCTTGAAAACCGGGATGCCTGAACAGGAACCACACCACAAACTAGCCTAACACGTCCACAGCGAATTCGTGAGATGGAAGCAGCACTCTTCTGATTCATTTGTGAAATTATGTATTCATGGGTTTCTCTTCTGAAATGGCATTTTCCAAACAGAAAGCAGCACCCTGTCAGCCTTGAGTGCTTTGTGGAATTGTTTAATTGGTTTGCGCTTTCGTTCAATTGATTGCAGGATTTCAGGGAGAGTGTTGTGATGCAGGCTAAAAGCTCCAGGACAGTGTGGAGAGATGAATTGTGGGACATAAAAGAAAAGGTCAGCGGCTCTGGTGTAAAGGGCACTGCTCACAGTGTATTAGAATGGAATAATTGACAGATATGCTTGTTAACTTGTTTTATATAAGAACACACCCTGATAATTGAAAAGCATGTGTTTTGTGTACTGCATTCTGTTCTCTTTTATTTAGTGTTTAAGCATTCAAATATGAGGGTAAACAACATAAACTAGATTTGTTGAATGGCGCTCGAATTGCAATTTAAATTTAAATTTAGGGAAGTAGAATTAAAATGAATTGAAATTCAAAGAAATGCATCTAACTTTTTAAAAAAAGAAAAGCTATGTTTATCAAGACAACTTAAATATTGGCTTTAAGCTTAGACAGGCAGACAGACAGATAGACATATAGATAGATAGATAGACAAACATAGATAGATAGATAGATATTTGCCACATGGAGGTAATTGAGCGCACCCTAAAAGAATCTCTTCTCATTAGTGTGGGTGATGTGGAGAGGCTGCCATTATGAGTGAATGTCCAAACTGTAGCAAAAATCCATTAGTTGTTTGTCTAAAAACTGCATGTTTAGAATTTACTTGAAAACACCAGCCTAATCCTTAAAACAGGGCAGATACTGAGCTTTCATCTCCTTCCTCTTGATTCTAATTTAGCACCTTGGCTGCGACTGGATCTTCGTAGATAATTTGCTTTTGGTTTTCTCTTTAATGGCTTCGAGCAGGATGTTTGGATAGGTACAGAGGAACGGCACATAACTAAAAGCTACCAGCCGCGGTCTTTATCAAACTCTTTTGTATGCAGGAAATTCAAAATTTTAAAAATGTTTCCTCATTATTTAAACATTCGCATCTGTTTTCACAATGGGTGGCACTTAAAGATAATGAAGCCTAATAAGCTTTTAATGCTGGTTTTAATGCATTCACAAAGACAACACAAAAGAACAGATGGCGGGTTCTAAATCCACATCTTGCCCCAAAACCTTTGGTGTTTTGTATGTGTGTTTAGGGGTGTGCATGTGTGTAATATCTGTATTTAAAATACCCAGCATCCAGCTGCAGCATCCTTTATCCCTGATGGAATGCTCTGGCTTTCCCTGAAACATGCCATTGAAACATTCAAAAGGGGACATGTGTTTTATAACTCAAAATATGTCTCAGTTCAAGGAAAATGACGAGAGAGCGGCAACAGAGAGGAACATTTTCATTGAAGATTGACTTTAATTTTAGTCTTTTCATCACACAATTGTACGGACCAGCATTTTTTTCAGGGTCTTTTATTATTTTAAAATATTTTCCAGATAATATTTTCATATAATACATTCTTTAGGTTTTGCACAATGTGCAACATAAATGGCATTCATTTAATTATTACACGTTATAACATTATGAGCACCTTCCTAATATTGTGTCCCCTTTTTGCTGCCAAAACAGTCCTGACCCGTCAAGGCATGGACTCCACTAGACCCCTGAAGGTGTGCTGTGGTATCTGACACCAAGATGTTAGCAGCAGATCCTTTAAGTCCTGTAAGTTGTGAGGTGGAGCCTCCATGGATTGGACTTGTTTGTTCAGCACCAAAGCATCACACTGCCTCCTCTGACTTGCCTTCTTCCCATAATGCATCCTGGTGCCATGTGTTCCTCAGGTAAGCAACGCACACACACCCGGCCATCCATGTGATGTAAAAGAAAACGTGATTCATCAGACCAGGCCACCTTCTTCCATTGCTCCAGTTCTGATGCTCATGTGTCCACTGTTGGTGTTTTCAGCGGTGGACAGGGGTCAGCATGGGCACACTGACTGGTCTGTGGCTATGCAGCCCCATACGCAACAAACTGATGCACTGTGTATTCTGACACCTTTCTATCAGAACCAGCATTAAATTCAACAATATGAGCTACAGTAGCTCGTCTGTTGGATCGGACCACATGTGAATCAATAAGCCTTGGCCACCCATGACCCTGTCGCCGGTTCACCACTGTTCCTTCCTTGGAGCTCTTTTGATAGATACTGACCACTGCAGATCGGGAACACCCCACAAGAGCTGCAGTTTTGGAGATGCTCTAACCCAGTCGTCTAGCCATCACAGTTTGGCCTTTGTCAAACTCGCTCAAATCCTCACGCTTGCCAATTTTTCCAGCTTCTAACACATCAACTTTGAGGACAAAATGTTCACTTGCTGCCTAATATATCCCACCCACTAACAGGTGTCGTGATGAAGAGATAATCAGTGTTATTCAAATCACCTTCAGTGGTTATAATATTATACCTGATCGGTGTGTGTATATATATATATATATATATATATATATATATATAAAATATTTGTGTGTGTATATATATATATATATATATATATATATATATATATATATAAAATATTTGTGTGTGTATATATATATATATATATATATATATATAAAATATTTGTGTGTGTATATGTATATATATATATATATATATATATATATATATATATATATATGTAAGTATACACATATACACACACACATACACACAATTTTGCTCACGCAATTTTAGTCCTTATGGAGCTTGACATGCAGTAATTGTAAACTATGAACAGGAAAAGAGAGGCATTAACTTTCTTCCAACATGAGGGTACATTATCCTTATTACTATTCCTGTAATTCATCTATAGAGTCTCGAATCAATATATAGATGCAGAAAATGAAAGTTAAGGCAAGAGAGTGGCCCTATGGAAATGCTCCCAGAGACATGGTTTCTTATCTATAGTGAATCATTTTGGTGGTGTTTGGAGCGCCCACTGTCTGCTGAAGGCTGTCTCAGTCCAGTGAGCTCTGCAAACACACAGCAGTCTCCTGCAGTCTGTAATATTTAAGAGCTGCAGCCCCAGTAAGATCTGGTTATTAAGCCCCTCTCCTTCGCTCTCTTGCCTCCTCTGCCTCATGAAATACTCCAGTTCCAGAACAACAATAAGTACCCTTATCAGGCAGTCTGTTTCTTTTCTTGCGTCTAGAATAGAGGTGTTTACAAGTTATCTGCTGTGAATCTTAACAAGGACTCTTCATTAAAGTGCCCAATTCCACATTTAGCCCATCTAATAAAATAAAAGCTTTCATTTGACAGAGATTGCTTTAGGCTTTGTTATTTGTTATTTTCTTCTCATCTGTTTTTCTTTAATTGGCCTCATCTATATAACTGGTAGATGGGTAAAAGCCATTTCTAAACCAGATAGTCCAGGTCCTGATTGATCCACTCTATGTTGTGCCTAACAATGGTCTTTGAAACTAAAAGAATTTCAACAGAATGTCTAAAGGGGACCATCAAAATAAAGTTTAACCCGTTTATTTTGTTTTGAAACACGTGGTTTAGCTTAATAGAAACTATGTGTAAGCTGTGGTTACAACGAGAGGTTTTTGTGGAAGATAGACCAATGCACGGTGCTAAATGGAGTTTTATGTCACATGAAGATGAGTTTCATTAAGCACAACATCATCGGTCCTCTCATGTATCGCTTTGAGAAATAATAATGAATATTAGGGGCTTCTCCCAAGGTTGTGTTGTAAACTGCTGTAGTAGAAAAGGCTGCTGTATCCTGGTGCGGGCTACTTGTCATTGAAAACGTCCTCTCAGCTGACAAGCTGTCATTTACATTGCTTCGGAGACGACAAAACACGATAGCAATTTCACTCGGCCCCCCTCCGTGCATCCGAACACGCACGCATATTCAAAGCGAAGGAAAAAACACATTCTAATTAACATTCCCACTGACCCGAGAATAAACATTTATTTTCTCATCTTATGCACACTTCGAAGATTTTCTGACACTGTCCTTTGATAGCTTCCGTGACTAACATTTTCCTCTTCCAAATTGTACTTCCTTCCTGTAATTTATGCATCAGATTCATGCATAATTAATTGTATATTTACCACTGTCTGATTATGAAAATAGCCAAACAAATTCCACCACTATCGAGGTGTGTCGGCCGCCCTCATTAAAAATTTATACTTTTTTTTGTTGAACAATATAAAATGTAACAACGTTTTTGACTTATGCATCAATCACAATGTGTTTTCTATTTTGGGCACCTGAATAATAATTTTTAGTTTGTCTGATTTTATAATGCACTGCAAAAAATATTTTCTTACTCAATTTTTTTGTGTTGTTTTCCAGTACAAATATCTAAACACTCTTAAATGAAGATACAATTACTTGAGAAGCAAAATTACTTAAAATATTAAGTCTTGTACACTGAAAAAATTATCATAAACTCACTTAATTTTGCTTCTCAAGTAAATGCATCTTGACTTTAGATATTTGTGCTGGAAAACAAGACAAAATACAGAGGAAGAAAATTTTCTTTTTTTTTCTCTCCAGTGTGGTATCGGATACTCAGTTTTCAGGATCTGATCAATTCGTTATGAGTAAAATCAGGTCTAATACTCAGAAATACATTGCGGAAGTGAACAGGGATTCAATCGGAGAAGCACTGCATGGTCGGTTGTTCTAATTGCAACCTGATCAAGTATTCCTGTATGTGTTTGCATACTCATTAAAGAATAAAGTGATTAATCTGGGGAAAACGGGGGTCGGGATCCTTACATGACCATAAAACAATCATTCTGACTACTGAAGCTGAGATGAATGAATGCAAATCCATCATAGGCAGGCTGTTTGTGTATGGAAATCCAGGAGGAAGCGTAATTACAGGCTTTATAGCCAAGAAAAGCACTAAAGCATTAAGAGGTGGGATTACAGGCTGAAACGTTCCAACAGTGGCCAATGTGGGTGCCAGCAAGCTAAATAAGACTTTAAGGGTCAAGAAGAGAAAGCCTGTCAGGGAAATAATAGGTCATTCTGTTTTTGCTGACAGTTGCACTGTGAAATAAAAAGTTTTAGAAACGAGAAGCACTAACAGGATTTTCTTTGAGCCACAACTTTACGGTTAGGAGGATGTGTCCATAGCGAAAGCTATTTGGTATTGGTCATGATCAGTGTTACTTTTAAAAGTAATGCGTTACAATACAGCATTACTCCCTTAAAAAGTAACTAATCGCGTGATTTTATTACTTCTTATGGAAAGTAGTGCATTACGTTACTTTTGCGTTATTTTTTTCTCACTGCACTGGCTTGCTTGTTTGTTTTTTAATGGCAAAAAAGTTCTATTTTTGGCATATGTAAAGGCCCTTTCACATCAGTAATGAAATTAATAAGTCTCAGGCTGAAGGAAATGCAAATTCACTCCTGTACAGTAGAGGGCGCAGCTCAAACAAACCGTTGCTATTCTGAATTGCAGAAAAATAGTTCAACACTCTGGCTGCGTCCGAAATCGCATACTCTCTTGAGTGGATACTTATTTTGAATTATTTATTTTATTTGCAGGTTTGCGTAATATTATGTTTACATTCCCCTATTTTCATTAATTTTGAGCTATATTGAATTTGTTTTTGTGCAAGTGAGATAAAAGTAAATGCATGGTCACATTTAGTCTAGAACGACAATAACCATCATGTTTACACAGTGTACACAATGTCTCTCACATTTTCTTTCAACATAGGGACAAGAAAGGTGTCAGTCAATATATATTTTGTTGTAAATTTAAAAGTACTTTACTAGTTACTTAAAAAAGTAATCTGATTACATTATTTACATTACTTGTAATGCATCACATGCTAATGCACACAACGTCAATGTAGTGCTAAATAAATAGCATCCTGCTTTTCTCAGGAAGTGAGATCACATCCATTTAATTTTGCCTAAATTCAGTTGAACGCACATTGCTATAATTATGATTTCCAAACTCATAAGTTGGAACCTCCCAGGAGGTTTTAAGGACCATTATTATTAACCCTCTGGTCCTCTTCGGTCAAAAATGGACTGAAAACTTTTATGTTTTGAAATTTTACTTTTTTTTTGCTTCATCGGAATGGGATGGAACTTGTTGACTTTTGTCGCATTAGCTGTGAACACACAAAAAAATCATGGACATGATTCGGATATGTTAAAGGGTCATAAAACAAAATAGTCACACTTGGCTCCTTCGTGGTCAAAAATGACCGACATAGGAAATGAATGGGAAATACAAAAAAATACTAAAAGTCAGAGAAACTTTTGGTGGTACAAACTACAAATCAGCCACTGTGCAGAAAAAAAGTGCACAGCAATGAAGGGCTGACACTCTGAAATGCAAAATAGACACATCCACCCCCTCACCCCACATACATATGAACTAGCCTGACTATAACAGAGCAAGTTTTTGCAAAAGTGTGAAATAAAACACTAATTAAGCCACAAAGCAGTAAAAAAAACTAACAGCAAGGAAGAGGTTATACTCTAAAACATCGAGAGTGCAAAACAGACACACCCAAACACACACTCACTTACACACAGGCAGAGACACACACAACACACTATTATACACACAAATGAACCGATGTGGCTGTAACGATATGGTAAAATTGAGCCAAAAGACTCAAATAAGAGGTTGAAATCAGATCAGACCCAGATTTATTAAGCTGTGATAAAGCATACCTGTTCATTTTTGTTACATTTTTATTGAATTTTGCTGTTATGTGTATATACTATAGTAAATAGGTATAGGTTTGACTATAGTAAAATTAATGCAAAAACTGACACTTCAAATTCACATTTCAAAAAAAAAAAAAAAAAAAATCTAAACCATGACAAAAAGTAGCCTTTGATAATGTCTAAGTATGAATCCAAATCCACAACTCAATAAAAATAAGTATTTATGTCTAAAAACACTATTTATAAGCCACTTTATATAGAACTATAATCTAGTGGTTACAACATGGCATTACAAAAGTTTTTCTTTTTTTACTCCCACCAGATGGCACTAATCTACCTTCAAAAAATTGGATTTTAAATGTCTTGTCTCCATTTTAACATGGAATACTGCTTTAATTGAAAAATAACTTTAAAAAATATCAGAAAAAAAATTGTGTATTATTTTAAATGGAGAAAAATATCTAATAAAAATTGCATAAATATTGCATAGTATCATAAAATACCCTCAAAATTCTGAATAATAATTAAAAAATACAGATGAACAGAAATATATTTCATTGGTTTTCCTGGGGGGTAAAAAAGTTACATTTTAAGGCTTCGGTCATTTTTGACAGCGAAGAAGCCAAATGTGACCCCTAAACCAGAGGGTTAAATGCAAAAGTCTATGAAACATCTGTCTATTATCTCGTCTTCTCATTCACAGGACTGGACTGTATATTCAGCACCCTGGACAGCTCCTGCCCCGTATCACCTGATCAGATGCTGTGGGTAGAAGGTGAGACTAACTTACTGCTCACTAAAACACCAGACCACACTGTGTGATTGAATAACAGTACTGTTCATACTCATTGATGAATAAATGCGTGTTCTTTCTGTCTTATGGTGTGTTCACACATGTAATTCATCCTGTTTTTGGTTCATTTAGATGTCTTTGGTCTGTGTTGCATTCATATTTCACTTAAACCACAGAAGATTTCATTTGGAAGCCAACCAAAACGGTCTGAAAAAATGGGTCTCGGTCTGCCTGTTCTTTAAAATATCTGCTTTTATGTTCCACAGAAGAAGTTTGGAACAACATGAGGGTGAAAAATGATGATAGAATTTTCATTTTTGGTAAACTAACTTTAATTTTTTTGCATTACTTAGCTCAAATGAGTGCAAAGTGATCAAATGAGCAGAAAGGTTTTATTTAATACAGCCTTTATCATGATGATTAGTCTTAGCTTTGGTTACTATGTAAATATTTTCTTTGTGCTTTTTCAACCATAAAAAATTTATAGACATCTATAAATATGATTAAAAGATTGATATGAGGTAGAAGCACAGAATGTCACATTTTATTATTGACTGTTTCAACACAAAATGTTTTACCATCTAAGAAGTATAGCACTTTTACAGTTTCATCCCTCTGCCTAATGTGAGCATAAATATTGGGACGGTTTAACTTAAGGCAAATGTAAATGTGTAAGAGCTAATATTTCATTGTAAACCCCTTGCAAGCAATCACAGGAGCGAGTCTGTGACCCATAGACATCACCAGACTCTTGCTTTCGCACTTTGAAATGCTTTTCCAGGCCTTTAATGCAGCCATTTTCAACAGTTGCTTGTTTGGTGAGTTTCTGCCTTCAGTCTCCTCTTCAGCTGGTGAAATGCTTGTTCAATAGGAGTTAAATCTGGAGACTGACTTGGAATGTCCAGAAAAAGACAGATACCACTGGCAAGCTTCAGCAACCGACAATGACCAGGTCAGCTGAGAAAATCAACAGCAGTTGATGATAGACAAATGTCAAGGGCTATGAAAAAAACTCTAAAATAACTCCGTAAAATCACCAGCAAACTCCAGAATGCTGGGGTGATGGTCTCACAATCTGCTGTTCTCAGGAGACTTCACCAACAGAATTACAGAGGCTACACAGCAAGATCAAACATCTGATCAGTACCAAAAATATGAAAGCCAATTTGAATTAAAGCTGCAAGCAGCAATGAAAGGGCCCTCACACCTGGGCTCACCGCCACCCATCGGCCTTAGGAAAACAGTGAACAGTGGGCAACATGCATGTAAGCGAGTAAATACAGGAGAATTATGGCAAAGTCATTTCGACGTGTCTCACTTCCTGCTGCCAACAGGTGGCGCTTTGACTGTGACTGAATATTTCCATGTAGATGTCTTTAGGCCAGGACTTTTATCAAACGTGAAGTATGGAGCAGATCAAACATTGTACGCCTGAGTTACAACAACTTCCTGTTTTGTGGCGTTAATCTCATACTTTAGCACTTAGCCATGTTTGTCTTAACATGTTTGTTACATGGCATATTTAAATGTGTTTCTGGGAGTGAATTACAGTGCCATTTCCTGTTGCCAGCAGGTGGCGCTATGACTAACTGAATATTGGCATGTGAAGTTTGGAGCAGATCGGACATAGTATGCCTGAGTTACAACAGCTTCCTCTTTCATGGCGAAACATCAGACTTTGTCAGGCCGCCACGGACACGCCCTTCAGCGAAAACTCAAGATCTTCGCAAGTTAACATCGCTAAGGCCTTAAGATTAGACTGACAACATATGATGTTGATCTGATTAAATCTCAATGAGGAGTTAATCACAGTGTAAAACATGTCATTTCCTGTAGCCCACAGGTGGCGCTATGACTGTAACTGAATATTACCATGTAGATGTCTTCAGGTCACTACTCTAATAAAACGTGAAGTTTGGGGCAGATTGGACATTGTATGCACGAGTTACAACAACTTCCTGTTTCATGGCGAAACATCGAATTTTGTCAGGCCGCCACGGACACGCCCTTCAGCGAAAACTCTAGATCTTCACAATTTAACGTTGCCAAGGCCTTTAGATTAGACTGACCAAATACGATGTTGATCTGATTAAAGCTCTAGGAGAAGTTTGTTAAAGTACAACATCTGGAAATGGCAAAAACTGCAGAAAATTTTGCAGAGAAAATTCAAAATATCTCACTTCCTGTTGGGTTTACAGATTTTGAACCCATGGACTTTTTTATAGGTATTGGGCTGTTAAATGTGTCTACCAAATTTCATACCTGTACGTGAAACGTGGCGCGAAGGGCGCTTAATTGAAATTTAGAGCCATTTTGCCACACCTAATTCTGAAACCCATATCAGATGTAAATTTTCACCAGTTCTGATACGTGTGCAAAGTTTCATGAGTTTTCGAGCATGTTTAGGCCCTCAATAAAGCGATTCATTTTGGAGAATAATAATAATTGACTGAGCAATTACAATAGGGTCCTCACACCATCGGTGCTCGCGGTGTGTTAGCAAAAACACACAGAGATGAGCCAGTAGAGTTTTAGAACAGAGTTTTATAGACAGATGAGCAAAGTTTAACCTTTATCAAAGTGGGAAAGCTTAAGTGTGGAGAAAAGAAGAAGCTGCAAATGATCCAAGGCATACAACCTAATCTGGAAAGCATGGTGGAGGTAGTGTCATGTCATGGGCATGCATGTCTGCCTCTGGAACAGGCTCACTCATCTTTATTGATGATTTATTCAATGATGGCAGCAGAAGAATGAATTCAGAAGTGTATAAAAGAATCTTGCCTAAAGGCAGAAACTCCCCAAAACAAGTAACCATTGAAAATTGCTGTATTTAAGGCCTGGAAAAGCATTTCAAAGTGTGAAAGCCAGGTTCTGTTGATGGATCCTGTGGATCCTGTGATCGCTTGCAAGGGGTTTACAACTAAATATTAACTTTTACACATTTACATTTGCTTTGTTAAACCATCCCAGTACTTATGCTCACATTAGGCAGAGGGATGAAACTGTAAAAGTGCTGTACTTCTTAGTTGGTAAATCATTTTGTGTTGAAACAGTCCATAATAAAATGTGACATTATGTACTTCTGCCTCATACTAATCTTTTAATCACATTTATAGATGTCTTGACACCAGAGCTAACAAAGCAATCTTGTCTTTACTGTTCCAATACTTATGGAGGGCACTGTATATTACCAAAGACTATAGAATAACACAAGACATGTCACTCGTATTGTTTTGAATGGGAGAAAGTGCAACACGCAATATGGTGAAATAAGTCCCGCCTTCTAAATACTAAATAAAAGACTGGTAAATCGACATCACATCACTTCAGCGGCCGTTAGAAGCTCCGGTTCCTATAGAAAGAGTCAGACGTGCGCCTTCGAAATGAGACACAAGAGACGCACATTTAGGACTGCGCATTAGCTTGATCCAGCCTGAAAAATACCGTTTTTTTTTTTTTTTTTGTCATGATTAGAGCGTTTAGAAACAAAATTTATGAGACAGTTGTTGTCAGATTTCATTGGTGATTTCAAATATTAAATTTAATCGAAAGCTTGGCAAACAGCTTTGGAGAATTTGATGTTTCCCCATTCAAAGAGGATGCCCGAGAGGCGTTTCAAAGATGGCCGCCGAGTAAAATGACTTGTCTTAAAGGGACTTTGATATTACATCTGAAAATTACTTGAACTAATCTAATCTAGTTATAAACCCAAACTTAATCACTACTAACATTATAAAGCAAAATATAAAGTTGATTTAAGCTGCATTTAATTTTGGTGACAGGTTTGCAAAAATTGAACAATTAGTTTGTATATTACTTAATTTGACCTTTAGAGGTTAACAATTTCAGACCTTTTTTTTTTTTTTTTTTAAATTAAAGCAGTTGTACAGTTGTGTGTCATAACCTTGCAATTATTAAAACTATTTTACAGTAGGTGTGTTTCTAATGGAGCATGGGATTTATTGGGCATTATAAGCATAAGGCCACTGCAATTTGTCAGTCACTAAAAGCCCTTCATTAAAGCCAAAAAGCTGCATTTTTTAATATTCCTCAAAAATTCATTGTTTGATTTAGTGCGTCATGGATCTTCACCCTAATTAACATCATACTGCTGGTTGGTTTGCTGTGCTGCATAGGCACGATTTACCATTTCTGTATTAAACTGAGTCATGTATTCTTTCTTTTCAACTCTGCACTCCTTTGAACTTTTGTAATTCTCTAGATAGCAAATAATGACTCCCATTCGCAGTCACTGTATGAAACGAGTCCTTTTAGCCAGTAAGGTAAGAGAGCAATCATACTTCATCTATCATACTTCATCTATTTTCCAACAACAGTGCTTTATTTAAGCTATAAGGTACATAAAGCTGTGATATACTGCAAATAGAGTCTATTTTGTAATTGTTTTTGTTTTTTATAATAGCCAGAATCACTTGACAATGTGATTCAAACTGTCATTTTTCCATATACCCTCCCTAAAGCATTAAAAACAAGTCACTGTTTAAATATATATCTGCCGCACCTCTTTGCTCTTAAGGTGCGAATGGTTTCTGTCTTCAAACTCACTGTGTTTTAAAATCGATTCAGATATTTCAACAGGCTCCAGACGCGCCCGTCCCATCTTCATTTCCGCATCTGCGTGATGCATTTAGTCTGAGAGCACGCAAATCATTTTCATTCCCCACAAAAAGCAGCAGGAGTCTTGCAGTTATTTAGCGAGATTACATGGTGTATGGATCTCGTTCAAAAACGCTTTATTTACTTGTTCGCTGTGGATGGATGAGCTCGACTGAAGGGAGATGAGCAAGAAAAATGGGGAGAATGTTACAACAGTACAAGCTAAGTTTTTTTGGGATTTGCATATTTTGGTTGTTGGAATCAAAAGCTTGAGGCTTCAATGCTTCATTTTCATGCTAGAATATGTGGCATGAGCTGATTTCAGGTGATTTCAAGCCTTAATACGTGAGGTAAGGACATATGCATCCTGGCCATTCACCTCAAAAATCAAAACAAAGACATTTTAAAAACTTTTTTAATGAAAATCCCCAATCATTGTTTTATTTTCTTTATGCTGATTTAACTGTAAAAGTAGTTTTTTACAGAGGTGAATAAACACATTCATGAGAAATACCCAATAACACATTTAATATGTTTTATTTAATATTTCATGTATTTGTTTCATTTTTTTTATTATTGTATTAAATTATTATCAGATTATATATTATAGTCCAAGATTTAGGATACACTAGAATTAGTGACACAGATATTAATAATAATCATATGCTGTGTGTTTAGAGGTTGTCAGGCCAGTCCATAGTAGACTTGTATCAGTATCACATGCTAAAGCATTCGCTCCCTATGTGCATAGTAATCTGTAATGTTTAAAAGTGTGTTCAAGAGGCGAGGGAGGAACAGGGCTGGGATCATAATTGGTGAGAAACTGAAAATGTCAGTTCCGCTAGCTTAGAAATCTCAGTCTACCGTTTACAAGCTGAGCTTTTTAATTCCCTCTGGCCAGAATGCCAATTTTCTGCTATAGTAGTGCTATGTCCCAGGAATTGCTTATGTTAATAAAGCCGGTGAAATAACCGCACAATTAAGCAATTTTAGTGCTTAAATTTTAATTTGAAAATGCTGCCATTTCTCTGCTAAGTCATCTGTGGCATGTAAAAAAAAATACAGACATGCACATTTTTGTGTCTCATCTCTTTTCCTTATATATACAGGTGAAGGGTAGATTTGTCTTTTAATTGCACAGAGTACTAAAATCAGGCTGTTCTTGCTTGATTTTAGTGTTATCAATGGCCTTCAATGCTGGAGAATCATTCGAGCAAAACAAATACTTTATAGAATTTTAAAAAGAAACATTCTTAATTGATTTTCATTTCTTTCAGTGCCTTAAAGTTCACACCAAAAATTTCAATTATTTCATTATTTATGTTGTTATTATAACTCCCATGCTATTAATTCCCCAGAAGAACACAAAAGGCATGAACCAGTATCAAAAAAGCTTGTTTGTTTGAACTGCGCCCTCTACTGTACAGGTGTGAATTTGCACTTCCTTCAGCCTGAGGCTTATTCATTTCACTGTGAAAGGTGAAAGAGCCTTTACATTTGCCAAAAATAGAACTTTTTTGTTATAAAACCAAACAAACAGCCAAGCCCAGCTAAGAAAAAGTAACGCGAAAGTAATGTAATGCATTACTTTCCATAAAAAGTAACTAAGTAACTCAATTAGTTTCTTTTTTTTAGGAAGTAACATTATTGTAATGCATTACTTTTAAAAGTAACTTTCTCCAACACTGTTGATTTGTCTCGTGATCTTTCTGCAGGTTATATCAGTAGGTGGCGACAGCTGAGTGTCTTGTTGTGTGTTATGAGTAAGTCATTTGTATCATTCACTCAACCGTTTTGTTCAAAACCAAGTCTTATTATCCTTCATTTTGTGTTCAGTCAACAATAATTTTACATATTTGTTTTGAACGAGATAACGAACCGAATGAACAAGATACCCCTCTCATTTAGTCAGTCAGCAGATCATTCACAAACAAGATGTTGTAGTTTGTTCACGAATGAGATGCCTTAGTGTTCTCTCGTTTATTCATGCAATGTAGGAAAAAAGAGAACTTAATTGAGCACAGAAATATAAGTCAGTTCACTGAACAAAAATGATTCATTCACTTAAATGATTCTTTCAAATACATTATCAATGTATGAAAAAAAGTGGAATTTCTTCACAGTGTATCTTTTTGTGTGTCATGGTGAGAAAATGTACAGATTTGTAATAATATATGAATAAATAATGACATATTAATGAGTTTTCTCATGGACTAAATACTGTTGGACTTGATTAGGATTTGAAGACACAAATAATAGTCACAAAAATCAGATCCAAAAGAAAATAAAACTGTTGATGTTATCTAAATGTTGTGTTCACTCTGATAAAACCTCCAATCACAAGCCTGAATGACGGACACAAATAATCAGCGCTATCCATAGATGCACTTTGGTTATTTGGGTGGATTTTCAAGCTTCTTTAGCTTGTTAAAGTCGGTGCGTGCTCAGTGCGAGCGCAGCAACAAAACAGTAATTATCATTTGAAAAAGAGTCAGCCCAGAGCAAATCCCTGTCAAAAGCTTTGTGCAGTACCTGGGACTGGAGCCGCAGATCAAAGGCGTTTGATAGACTTCTGCTCTGTCATCATGGAACTTTCATAATCTTCTTATGATAATTCACAGAGGGGGGAAAAAAGAGGAATTTCAAATGGCCTTAGCACATTCAGTCAGGGTTTGTTTTATTATAGAATGAGGATGTAAATAAATAATGTAATGCAACGTCGCTCAAACCGCAAAGCTCTCGAGAACTACACAAGGTCCCTTCACTTTCTGTATCAGCCGCTGACTGTAATCCTCCATAACCACCTTGGCGTAGGAGCGATTTAGAAAATCTTTGACCTGCTCTGATGTGCCATGCATGTGTTCAATTATACAACGCCCTGCAATTTTTCATGTTGAAGTCCTCTCTTCCATTTGACATCCACCATTTTGCAGTTCTCAGTAGACGTCTGACCAATTCAGTTACAGCTGCTAAAGAACCGTGTTTGACTGAAAAGTGTGGTAATTTGCCAATGAAAAGACGGTAAGTAAGGGCACTCTGGGCATCTCTCCATATAAGATGAGAGGTGATTTGGGAATTAAAAACCTCAATGATTTCCAAAGTATGCGAGTGTGTGTTTATCCTCCATCAAATGATGATCTGACAAACCAATCACGATAAGAGGAGCGACGCTCAAGTTTGAATGACACGAAACACTCAACGTTTTCGCTCAGCGTGGGGCAATTTGGTCCTTTCTGCACTTCCCAGACTTGCTTACAACATCAGCATATTGATCAGCTTTGCCAAAGGCACATTTATTAGACTGTGGCACTTGTGCTTTAGTCCTGTGTACGTTTTAGGCTACTACTGCAATGTCAAAATCAAGAGTGTTTGGTGTCACCATTAAATGGCATCTTTGCATACATATGGTTTTAATACAATTTGTCAGAACAGTTAACCTCTCCCTGAAGGAAATAATCAACGAGAAAAGGATTTGGCAGATGATTAAGACTCTTCAGTGTTGATGCATGATGCACTACTGCCCTCTAATGGAGCAATTAGTTACGACATCTATGTTAAACGTATGTGCATTGCATGTATTGGCTGAAGGTCTTCAGAAATATGCTGTTGTTCACACAACAAAATACAGTGTTTTGTAACTTCTTAAAGCTGGACAGGTGAGAATGCCAATGGACTTTTCTGTCCAATGGGATCTCAAATGTGTTTATTTTTGATCTATCAGATGGATAGAGGATGGAATCAAAGGGAATACAGTCAAAAATAGTAAATATGTCACTCTCTACATGCAATATTGATTATCAAATAATGAACTTTAAACTTGGTCTATAGGCTGGAGATTAGTTTGGCTGGAGCCAAATGTAATTCATAAAGTCTTGTTTCTCTGAATTCTTTGCTGTGATAGTGGGTGCTGATGGCCAAAGCAAATATTACTCATTACATTGTATGGTCATGATTAACTTCTCATGCAATGATGTTCCCTATTGAGTTCATAAAAGATCAGGACTATACATGGTCTTCTTGTTAAAGCTTGTCAGTCTGGTCGTGCTTTTTATGTCACACACAGCCTGTGACCAACCCAATCCTTCACCTTACTGTCTCTCAGTCTTTATCTCTGGCTTTCTGGGTGTAACTACATGCATTTCATACCCAAATTCACTCACAAGACTCTTCATGTGCGACTAGCGGCCACCAACGTGTGACCGTCAGAAGAGCTGCCCTGTTGATTAGTGTGACTACAGTAATCTCACTGTGAAAAAATCCCATAGACTTACATTGAAGAAGTTACGTCAGCCGTATGTAGAGACTGGAATATCAACAGAGACTTGGGGTTGGGATCTTTTGATTAGGTCAGTAAGCAACTACATCATAACACCAATGGCTGCATAGCAACATGATAAAGAAGAAAACCTATGCAAACACACACACACAGGCAGCAACACCTTCAACATTGTAGTGGGGAGTTTTGCATGGACAAGCACCACTCTGAGAATGTAGGCTATTGATAGTAGGCCTATATATAGTCTCTTTTTCAGGTGAGACCTGGTCAAAATAACACCATAAAACAGAATATTAATAGAATGGCACAGAAAAAAAGGACTAACATGTATTTGTGTGTTCTTGGCTAAAAGAGTAGTTGTTGTTGTGGGAAACAACAAAACCGTATTTGTTGCCAAACTGCAACAGTGCGCTTAACCCCGGGTTATCAATGTTCTAAACACCGCTTTTAATCCAGGGTACAGGAACGTTTCACACTTGTAATTTAGAAGCGGGGTTAGTGCTGCTTTTTACCCTGGGTTATGAAACCCTGCTCCAAAACCACTGCTTTTGCGGTGTTAACACGATGCCGTCTTAGGGGCCATTCACACAGAACGCGCCTTTGTGTCTAAAAACGCGAGACGCAGCGCTCAGGAATGGTTTTTTAAAAAGCATAGAATGCGAGGGTCTCGAGACGCGCTTTTGAGTCGTGATGCAATAGAGTACCTCAGGGATGACGTGTTTTTGTAGGCAAAACCCGGAAGCAAGTTAGCATTTTAGGACTTCTGGTTCCATCGCCCTAAAGTCTATGGGTTTTTTGAATAAAAATAAAATTTTTGAACAAAGCCTCTAAATATTTTCAGGTTTTGATCTATGACATAAAACACACCAGTTATAACCCGCTTATGATTTTTTAAACCTTTATTGTGTCTTAAAAACGGCGGTTGCTAACAAGTTGCTAAAAGGGACTACTTCCTTTGGTGGGGACTTTAGACGTCATTATGACAAACAGGACATTTGGACAGTATTTCTCATGAAAAAGTCGATAAGTATTCATACACAGCACAGATCATAATCAGCGAGCATGTATTTAAATAAAGTTTTTTTAAAATAAAGTTTGAGGAAGCTTGGTGGTGACGACATTGATCCGCAACAATGGTGTGCTGTATAGCCAACTGTTAGCTTTTTATATCTGACGACTTTATTTAGGCTTCAAAATGTAATGTTGTGTTAACTTGTAAAGATTATCGTGATAGACAAAAGGTGTAAGTTGTTAAACACAGAGCTTATTTTTTGCGATTTTCCAAAAGTCTATGGGAGTCTTCGATCGAGTGAACCCGTGCGCCGCTAACTTCCGGGTTGGCCTACAAAAACACGGTATTCTATAATAGACATAAGCAAACAGCAGAATTGATAGATACGAGTTTTGACATGGAAAAAAGAAAATAAGATAATAATGAGCGCTTTCTCCGCCATGTTGCCGTCACAAATAAAACCGTTGTCATGCCAACTTGCTACTGACTCATGATTCGGTCGCGTGTCAAACTGCCAAACTGCTGAAATCACGTGACTGGCGCTCCGAACTGCGGCTTCAACACACCGATTCATTATGCTCCGATGCTTCCTGAAGCAGTGTTTTGAAATCGGCCATCACTATATAAGTCGTTATTTTGTTGTTTTTTTGGCACACCAAAAATATTCTTGTCACTTTATAATATTAGGCTAATATTGAACCACTGTACTCACATGAACCGATTTAAATATGTTTTTAGTACCTTTATGGATCTTGAGAGAGGAAATGTCATTGCTCCCTATGGAGGCCTCACTGAGCCATCGGATGTCAACTAAAACATCTTAATTTGTGTTCCGAAGAGTAAAGAAGGTCTTACGGGTGTGGAACGGCATGAGGGTGAGTAATAAATGACAGAATTTTCATTTTTGGGTGAACTAACCCTTTAAAGTTGAAATTCTTTTAATTTGACACGGCGTCTTAAAAAAACGCGGCGCTCATGTGCGAGGCGCTGCAAAAGACGCGAGCGTAACGGTCAAGCGCGTGTTTACATAGAAAAACAATGGGAAAGTAGCGCATTGGAATAGAAAAACGCGTTCTGTGTGAACGGCCCCTCAAAATGTTACAGATAAACGCTTAGAAACGGACAACGAATCGCGTGCCTCATATTTGCCTGCTTTGGACAGTCACGGAAACACTGCGCATTGTATATACAGTAAATTCAGGATTTTAAGGGGGAAAATGTCAAATGCTGACAGAAAATGCGACACTTGAGTGAAGAAGAGACCGTTTCATTCTTACCTTTATAGTCCGAAATGTCCATTCAGTATAAATTCGATAGTACAGTCGACAATATGAG